>OX345642.1:7332775-7587133 GCA_947044365.1 Petrosia ficiformis
AATTGGTCCCATGTCTGGTTAGACAAGAATAAACATTTGAAATACAAATTTGAATATAAATGGTCATGGTTACAACAATCTTCAGTTTTACGACTAAATAAACTAGATAACCCAGTTCTTTTATTACCATATATGGTATCAACTGCAGTCTGGATTACACGCTCGTTACTCAGTTTCTCCCAAAGTCCGTCTGTTGCTAAAACTAAAAACTATTTAGAAACTCACAAAGCTGAGGCACAGTTGGTTCTTCCATATAAGGTGGTGGGTTATCAATTGTTGAAGAGACAGGTGGGGCACTGGGTGTGGTATCCTCACCACCATTTAGTAATGGTTTTCTTTCCTCATTAGACGTCATTATGAGATCAAAACGAGGTTTGTAATCCAATTATCCAAAAATAAGAGAGCGAGTTGTTACTATAATTAGATTTTTAATTTGTATATAATTATCTTACATATCATGTCCTTTAAAATAATAATAAATATAATTTAACGATGTTATGATGATAAGAATTGTTAATTAACTTTTAATAACTAGTGTTAATGTAGATATTACAAGGGTCATTCCCATTCCTCGTTAAGTGTTTTTAGACCACAAAGCTCATTCCCATTCCTTGTTAAGGGTTTTGAGACCACAAAGCTCATTCCCATTCCTTGTTAAGGGTTTTGAGACCACAAAGCTCATTCCCATTCCTTGTTAAGGGTTTTTAGACCACAAAGCTCATTCCCATTCCTCGTTAAGGGTTTGAGACCACAAAGCCCATTCCCATTCCTTGTTAAGGGTTTTTAGACCTACAAACCTCATTCCCATTCCTTATTAAGGGTTTGGGAGTATTTTAGATTCAGTTATGCCTGCTGGAGTTCCATTTAATTAATAGTCATTAGTGATTGTAAAGCAGTTATATTGGGAATTCTTTACTTAGTGATTAACACCCAATGAAACAATGACTTTAGCATCATAAGTGCTTATGTCTTGAAAATATTCATAAAAATGGCGTCATGATATGAAAATATCACCACTGCACTAAATGTGTGTATAAAAGGTCAGTATATCAACAGATGTACAAATACCACATGGAATACCTATAAATATCATACAACACCCATACATACCTCTAATATCTCCTTAAAACTATTGACCACTCTACAAGACTAGAACAACAATAACCTCTATATAAAAGTCATGTGACATTATAAGTAATTAATTAAGCCCCACCCCCATATTAATTAATTAGCTCCACCCATGTGTGCAGAATGTATAAAAAAGCTCTAAAAGATATTAATTATTTGTTGGGAGTTTTGAATAATGGAACAGTTGAACAGTTATCATATCTTCCTGGTATTGGTAAAAAAAGAATTGAAGATTTAGTAAAGATTAGATCTGAACGACACAAAGAAGGGGAGACACTTGCGTTACATGATGTGGTTAGTGTGAAAGGTGTGAGTGGTGGTATTTTAGGGAAAATGGCGGGAAATAGTCACGTGATTAAACTTGTTCAATATTGTCAATACTTCAACACTATGTTTGGAGATAGCGAGGTAATGGAACAATAAGTTATGAATAATTCATGAGCTATAATTATGTATAATTTAATCATAGATTCCATCAAGTGTAGTTTCAATGGACTTGGGATGTTCAAACATTGCAATAGCTCACCTAAGTTCAGACATGAGACTTACAGAATGGGAACGAGTCCAGTTACACCCACCAAAACCATATTCACCAAAAGGATGTTATAAAGAGGTACATATATAAAATGTGTATGTACCTATGTATTTTGTATTAGTGTCCAGTGCTACCTGAATGTATAATTGCTAACAAAATTTATAATCTGACAATACTTGCAAAAAGAGGAAGTTTTCGGTCAAACACTTTCTTGCTATTCAGCCATTTTGTACAGGAAGCCATTGAAATTTGGTATCTAAGATGACTGACAATTCCTCTTCCTGCATACCAAATGGATTGGCTTGCTCACACAATAGTTGAACAGCAAGCAGTTTAAACGTACATTAGATCAAAACTCACTTCCTCCAATGATTGATTTTTGCAATATGATTTTACTAGAAATTATATGTACTAGATATGCAAGCTGTTTGATCATCTACCAGTGGGTGGGGCTTATCTTATCGAAACCCAAAGTCATCGGACATTTGGTAGTAGAGGATTCATGGATATTGGTCTACGACTTAGATTATTGGAAGCTATGATGTATTCAATTTTACGCGAAAGAGGATTAAAATCACTAAGTATCTCACCAAAAAAGGTTTCTGGATATTTTGAATTAAACAAGGATGGTAAATATTACTATAAGAAACAGGCCGCTAATGTATTAACCTGTCATTTAGTAGGGGCTGGAGGTTTTGATGCCGTTATAACTCCACTTGGTAACACAGTTACTGTTTCTAAACATTTAGTAGAATATTACTGGAAACAAAAGAAAATTGATGATTTGAGCGATTGCTTACTGCAGGCTGTTGCATTCTTGGAATGGGCAGAGCTGAGTAGACTCTGGTAACCATAGCAACATGTGTATTAATAAACAATTATATAATCATTAATTCAATCATGTTTAAATTTGATAACAATAATAGTAATATCATCACGATACATTCTACTGAGTGTTTGTGGTAGGTTAATCATTTTATCAACACTAGCTTCATTTCCACCTAGTGCCTCCCATAACAGGCGTGTTGCTACGTTGTCATGGTTACAACAATCTTCAGTTTTACGACTAAATAAACTAGATAACCCAGTTCTTTTATTACCATATATGGTATCAACTGCAGTCTGGATTACACGCTCGTTACTCAGTTTCTCCCAAAGTCCATCTGTTGCTAAAACTAAAAACCCTTCAGTTCCATCCATTTTTCTTGATGTTACCATGGGTTCAGCTATGAGGTAAGGTGGGGATTTGTAATTCGCAGGTACAGGAGTCACAACTTCGATATCTTTTTCCTTCCATTTATAATCTACATCACCAAATGATCGAAAGGGCATTAAACCACCAAGCAATCTATTCATAATGATTACTGTATCTTCTTCACCTGGGTGAGTACGTTTTAATCGAGCTATCTCGTCATTATTTTGGGCATTTTGATCAACAGATAATGGCTCAGGTAACCATACTCCTTCTCGCTTGACTCCAAGAACAGCTCTACAATCACCTG
This sequence comes from Petrosia ficiformis, assembly GCA_947044365.1. NCBI lineage: Eukaryota > Metazoa > Porifera > Demospongiae > Haplosclerida > Petrosiidae > Petrosia > Petrosia ficiformis. Next base: position 7,335,941 of record OX345642.1, read on the forward strand.
TACTAGCTACATGTATTGACTGCTCTGTAACTATACTCAGTAATGCACAAGCACCTGCTAATGCTTTCATTATGGTACTAAGCATGCCATTTTCTTTAATAGAGTGTCCTTTGTTTATCATCCGAACACATTTCAATGCATCCTCACTGATCATGTGATCCAATGACGTAAACGATAGTTTTAAACTATTTTCTATTCGTTCATTATTTTTCTGACCTAAACTACATCCAGTAGACTTGAGGTTAATTAATGTTTCGGGTGTGTGCTTTGTTTCATTATAAATATCAACAGCTTTGCTATTTAGAAGTTCTTTTTCTTTAAACACCGAGGTCACATGATCTAACAGTACATTCTTTAAATGCTCAGAACAGTGGTTAGACTTGTGACCATCAATCACACTAAACAGACCCGTACACTCTTGACTCCACCCACCTATTACGTGACGATCCTCAGTAGGGTTATTAGATGGTAAATGATTGATATACACACTAGAGATGTGTGGATGATTGAATTTCAACATGGCCTCCTTTCTTTGTAAATATTTATATGCTGGACTCTGAGTTGAACAGAATGCCAAACATCTTGTGGTAGTTGGTAATACTCCATTGTATATAATAAACCCAGTCAACACACCAGTACATGCTGTCCCTAATAGGGCCATTTTCCTTTTGAGCAAATATCTCAATATAGCCATTATGATAGTTAAAATCTGCAAAGGGATGAAGAAATGATTTATATAAAAGACTCTCATTGTACTAATATATACCTACATGAGTAGACTGGAAAATGTAGCCACACCCACTCATTGTTATTAAAAATGTCAGGTATTTTAGTATTTTTAGAGCTCTGCAAGAGTGGAGTGCAGATTTCTATTTATAATGGTAAACAGTTAGTTACATGAGATAACTGCATGCCATCTCTCATGATTAGGTTGGTGTAAGTGTGTTGTCAGTATAGTCTCACTTCACCTATTCTCGTTTTGTCCTACTAAACTTACTAACACACCATAAGTCATCACTATATTATAAATTATTGTAGGATTGAGTGTTGTTTCATGATACAAAAGTATTTTAATCAGGCAAAATGAGCCAAAATCATGTTGCCATGGTTACATTTTATTTGTGTGAATTAAGGGACATGACAAAAATCAAATTCGCCTGTATATATATAATTATGTATTATTAAATCACAAACTATTTACAATACAATGTGCAGATGGATTCACTCAGTATTAATTTTAACATTATCATCACTGGAAACAAAAGAAAATTGATGATTTAAGCAATTGCTTACTGCAGGATGTTGCCTTGTTGGAATGGGCAGAGCTGAGTAGACTCTGGTAACCATAGCAACATGTATATTATTAAACAATTAATAAAATCATTAATTCAATCATGTTTAAATTTGATAACAATAATAGTAATATCATCACGATACATTCTACTGAGTGCTTGTGGTAGGTTAATCATTTTATCAACACTAGCTTCATTTCCACCTAGTGCCTCCCATAGCAGGCGTGTTGCTATGTTGTCATGGTTACAACAATCTTCAGTTTTATGACCAAATAAACTAGATAACCCAGTTGTTTTATTACCATATATGGTATCAACTGCAGTCTGGATTACACGCTCGTTACTCAGTTTCTCCCAAAGTCCGTCTGTTGCTAAAACTAAAAACCCTTCAGTTCCATCCATTTTTCTTGATGTTACCATGGGTTCAACTATGAGGTAAGGTGGGGATTTGTAATTCGCAGGTACAGGAGTCACAACTTCGATATCTTTTTCCTTCCATTTATAATCTACATCACCAAATGATCGAAAGGGCATTAAACCACCAAGCAATCTATTCATAATGATTACTGTATCTTCTTCACCTGGGTGAGTACGTTTTAATCGAGCTATCTCGTCATTATTTTGGGCATTTTGATCAACAGATAATGGCTCAGGTAACCATACTCCTTCTCGCTTGACTCCAAGAACAGCTCTACAATCACCTGTACTAGCTACATGTATTGACTGCTCTGTAACTATACTCAGTAATGCACAAGCACCTGCTAATGCTTTCATTATGGTACTAAGCATGCCATTTTCTTTAATAGAGTGTCCTTTGTTTATCATCCGAACACATTTCAATGCATCCTCACTGATCATGTGATCCAATGACATAAACGATAGTTTTAAACTATTTTCTATCCATTCATTACCTTTTTGACCTAAACTACATCCAGTAGACTTGAGGTTAATTAATGTTTCGGGTGTGTGCTTTGTTTCATTATAAATATCAACAGCTTTGCTATTTAGAAGTTCTTTTTCTTTAAACACCGAGGTCACATGATCTAACAGTACATTCTTTAAATGCTCAGAACAGTGGTTAGACTTGTGACCATCAATCACACTAAACAGACCCGTACACTCTTGACTCCACCCACCTATTACGTGACGATCCTCAGTAGGGTTATTAGATGGTAAATGATTGATATACACACTAGAGATGTGTGGATGATTGAATTTCAACATGGCCTCCTTTCTTTGTAAATATCTATATGCTGGACTCTGAGTTGAACAGAATGCCAAACATCTTGTGGTAGTTGGTAATACTCCATTGTATATAATAAACCCAGTCAACACACCAGTACATGCTGTCCCTATTAGGGCCATTTTCCTTTTGAGCAAATATCTCAATATAGCCATTATGATAGTTAAAATCTGCAAAGGGATGAAGAAATGATTTATATAAAAGACTCTCATTGTACCTACATGAGTAGACTGGACAATGTGGCTACACCCACTCATTGTTATTAAAAATGTCGGGTATTTTAGCTGCAAGAGTGGAGTGTAGATTTCTATTTATAATGGTAAACAGTTAGTTACATGAGATAACTGCATGCCATCTCTCATGAGTAGGTTGGTGTAAGTGTGTTGTCAGTATAGTCTCACTTCACCTATTCTCATTTTGCCCTACTAAACTTACTAACACACCATAAGTCATCACTATATTATACATTATTGTAGGATTGAGTGTTGTTTCATGATACAAAAGTATTTTAATCAGGCAAAATGAGCCAAAATCATGTTGTCATGGTTACATTTTATTTGTGTGAAATAAGCAAAAATCAAATTTGCATGTAATTATTGAAATCACAGACTATTTACAATACAATGTACAGATGGATTCACTCAGTCTTAATTTTAGCACTATCAGTTATTTCTATAAGACGTTCAGGAGAACGAAATATATAAAATAGTTTTCCCACTAAAATCTCTTCCAAGATAAAGTTCTTTGTTTCTCGGACAGTGAATATATCGTCACAGAGTTTTAATAAAGGATCTGGTTTCAGTATTCCGTCAATGAGAAGATTCAGAGGTAGCTCGTTTATGAAACTACGTATAAATTTACTTAAGACAAGAACAACTGAAACATAGAGACCTATAATACTAGAGAAAGGAAGGAGGGGAGGAGAGAAAGAGAGGATGGGAAGGGTAGAGGGAGGGGAGGAGAGAGAGAGAGAGAGAGAGAGAGAGAGAGAGGATGGGAAAGGTAGAGGAATAGGTAGGGAGGAGGGTAGGGGAGAGAGAGAGAGAGAAAGAGAGAGGATGGGATGGGTAGAGGAATAGGGAAGGAGGAGGGAAGGGGAGAGAAAGAGAGAGGATGGGATGAGAAGGGTAGAGGAATAGGGAGGGAGGGAGGATGGGAAGGGTAGAGGAATAGGGAGGGAGGAGGAGAGAGAGAGAGAGGGAGAGAGAGGATGGGAAGGGTAGAGGAATAGGTAGGGAGGAGGGGAGGAGAGAGAGAGGATGGGAAGGGATGGGAGGAGGGGAGGAGAGAGAGGATGGGAAGGGTAGAGGGAGGAAGGGAGGAGAGAAAGAGAGGATGGGAAGGGTAGAGGGAGGGGAGGAGAGAGAGAGGATGGGAAGGGTAGAGGAATAGGCAGGGAGGAGGGGAGGAGAGAGAGAGGAGGGGAGAAAGAGATGGAGAGAGGAGAGACAAATGAACATAAATAGTGAGAATATGACAGATAATATTTACCCAAAACTAGACAAGAAACTGAAAATAGGTGGAGCTACTCGTTCACTATACACTATTATTTCTAGTGCATTATTAACTTGTTGTTCATTGGAGGGTAGAAATCTGTCACTGTTAGATTTTATAGTCCACCATTGCTGTAGAGTTACATTTGAGTGGTCCTCCTCCAGTGGTATTTCCAAAATGGATTGTTCAAGATTGATTGAAGAATTGGTTCTGCTATTAGGAATCAGGTCTGCTCAATGGATGGATAGATGGATGGATAGATGGATGGATAGATGAACGAGTGGATGAATGAGTGGATGGATGAGTGGATGAATGAGTGGATGAATGGATGGATGGATGGATGGATGAAGTACTGGCCCACAAAGTTAACCTGATAGTTGTTCAAATTCACTAGAATCAGAAGTTGCAGGTGCATATACAAATAACGGATACAAGTCCTCTATTTCACTATACAAGAACAATACTATACATGTACGTGTACTATAGACATACATTACTACATGTACTATAGACCACATACATGTACTACATGTACTATAGAGTACAATATAACACATACCTGTACATGTACTATAGAGTACACATACCTGTACATGTACTATAGACCAGATACATGTACTATAGAGTACAATATAACACATACCTGTACATGTACTATAGACCAGATACATGTACTATAGAGTACAATATAACACATACCTGTACATGTACTATAGAGTACACATACCTGTACATGTACTATAGAGTACACATACCTGTACATGTACTATAGAGTACAATATAACACATACCTGTACATGTACTATAGACTACATACATGTACTATAGACAATTATATAACATACATTATCACATACATACATTATAATCATATACACATACATTGGGTTTGAACATGTTCCATTCAAATTACACAGAAAGTTCTCCAATGCATCTAAATGGATAGCACTAGTGAGATTTGTGACGTATGAACCAGTAACTGTTTCTGATACTAAACCGGTACTTGGTGATCTGAAAACAAGATAACAATATCACATGTTACACACACACACACACACACACAAACCTTTGAAGTGACCATGAGAAAGTTAGAATTGCTGAAGGATTTTCTTTATCAAGGAGAGATACAAGTTGATTTTGTGATGGAGGACTGGCTGTCCACAGAACTGATGTATCCCCTGGGAATAATATACGATGAAAGTCTTCAGATCTGAACAAATTTGGAAAGTCTCGTTTAATCTAGTATAATGAATAATCAATTAATAATTCGTAGGTAATTAATTTACTCACTGATGTGGAATTGACCATTGACCTCAAGTCAGAATATTGTTGCGATGTCAACTCAAATACGAAAGGATTCTGAGCTTGAATTTGTAGTAACTGTAGAAGGACAAAGGACGGAGTATACACAAAGAAGAATAAGGAAGATGTCATTACCTCAATTCCCTCAAGTCTAATACTGATAGAACCACTAATAGGAGGATTGGATACACTGGTTTGATTCACAAAACTCATTACAAATAGAGGACCCCAAATGAGTAGAACAAGAGCTACTAACAGAGCTCCACCCTGTAACAATTTAGAAGCAATACCTTGTTTCTCTCCTAAATCTCTTGGAGAATTCTGAAATAAAGAAACATAGATAGATAGATATATAGATAGATAGATAGATAGATAAATATATAGATAGATAGATAGATAGATAAAATGAAACCTTTTCTCTTTCTCTTCGTACTTTCACTTTATATATATCTGACCATATCTCTTGTACTCTTAACCAGTTTAGTAAAGACAAAGAGGTGTCTGTGAATATCCAATCCATGACTTCTCTTAACTCAGGTAAGAGTGGAATTAAACGATACCTATGAATAATTAATAAGGCTTAGTAATCAATTAATGTAATTAATGATTAATTCGAGAGTAAAGGGTTAATTAATAAGGGCTTACTCTAACACAAATTAATCACTAGGGATTTCCTCGTAATAACGAGGGACTTACCCTGTAAATATGAGACCACTTATTGTCGAATAGCTAGACCCAACAAAGTACCCTAATATTCTGGTTGGGTACCCCGATATGAGCTGTAGAGCAGAGAAAATGAAGTACCCACTTTTGAAAACGTATATCAATTGAGCTGCTGGATTATCTACAAATCCTCTGGATAGGATAGAAAGATAGTAAGATAAGTACATACATATATAAATAGATTGAGTGATAGATAGATAGACAAATAGATAGATAGATGTAACCACATACCTGTCAGTTATAATTGGTAATATTATCAGTAACCATATATGCCATCCTATTAACAATATGAAATAGAAGATCAGTTTAGCCAATGAAGAATGACGAATATAAATAGCTCTAAATAAATAGATAGATAGATAAATAAATAGATAGATATATAGATTTACCTGTCAATGAGCATTGATACAAATTGAAGGAACAACATGACTAGAAATGGTACAGGCACATTATTAGTTTGAATAAACTCAGCAACTTGAATCACATCTCGACGATTACCAATACCAACCTACAGAGAGGGAGAAGGAATGAATTAGAATGGATATTTAGGAGAAGGTACTCACAGAGAAATAGGAGTAGCCAAATACAATAGTTAGAAAGCAGAAAACATCACATGTTAATATAGGAATATAGTAATCTTTTCTTCCAGAGACGACATCAGAACTAACCAACTTTCTAAAGAATGACTTCACATCATTTAATACTCGTTTTCTATAAAATAATAATTATTATTACATACATACATACATGCATACATAGTACATACATACATACATACATACATACATACATACATACATACATGTACATACATGTACATACACACATACATACATACATACATACAATAAATTTTGTTTGTTATTGCTTGGTACAGTTGTGGTTCTCCATAAACCATATTGCTACAGTAAATGAACAATTAAGTAAACATTAATTGAATGATTAGAGCTATGAATATTAATTATGATTGAGTAGATAGCAATGAATATTAATTACCTTGAGTAAACCCCTGTGAAACACGAGTGTCATTAACAGTAGTAGATTAGCTATAGCATTTCTGAAATAGTTTGATTCCGACTGGATCCCAACTACCCATGCTAAAATAGTTTCAAGATTAACAACACCCAAAGTGAAAGAGAACAGCTGAGCCTCTTCATCTAATACACTCAGTAAAAAGAATTGATATACATATTTTATTATCAGTACTAGCATTGTATAGAACATCAGAGACTGCCAGAATTGTTTTGTAGGCCAAGGAATCGATAATAGTCCCCATAAAAAGAGGAGTCCGGCATATATGAAAGAGGTGAATGCTCCTGTAGAGGCAACTGCAATAACCACAAAAAAGAATGGAACATACTCAAAATGGGATATGAACCAGTAATATAGTCCATATAGAAAACGTTTTGGCCTCTTGGTATATTTCATTGTCACTTCCTCTAGCCTATATTCCACTTCTTCAGCTTCCTGTTCCTGAACATTTGTAGGTACCACATGTAAAGCATTAAGTAGTGTGTCACCTGACTCGTCAAAATGTGATGAAGATTTTGGTGGTTCAGGTTTTGGCTGTTTTGATTGGTCAGTAATATCCTCATCATTATCTTCTTTTATAACATGTACATAACTGGAAGTGGGTGTGGTCTCATGTGATTCTAAAGGAGGGACAGTAGCCAGGAGGGCATCTTTAGCAGACTGATATCGAGCTCTTTTAAGACGAGAGATCACTTCCCTATAATCAGCACTGCTACTTTCCAAAAAATTTATGACATAATCAACTATTTCAAGCCATATCTTTAACAAGAAGAGCTGAAATCGTTTTAGTTTGCTGTCTTCAGTACCAATCTCTGCTGCATCATCTGGTAATATTGCAAACTCTTGATCTGATAATTCATCATCTAAAGAATGAGTAGGTGAAGAAGGAGAGTGGCTCTCTGAGGTAATTTGCTTTTTATGAATTGGTGAAGTAATATATTCTGAGGGAACTCGAACTAAAAAGAAGAAATGAGATTATAAAGAGTTGGAGGTCACAAAGAAAGCTACTAACCTCCTGCATGTAAAAATAGATCTATTCTATTTTCTGTTAACTTGAGATGTTCAGCTCTAAATGTTGATGGATGGATGGATGAATGAATGGATGAATGGATGAATGAATGAATAGATGAATGGATGGATGAATGGATGGATGAATGGATGGATGGATGAATGAATGGATGAATGGATGAATGAATGAATAGATGAATGGATGGATGAATGGATGGATGGATGAATGAATGAATGAATGGATGGATGAATGAATGGATGGATGAATGGATGGATGAATGAATGGATGGATGAATAAATGAATGAATGGATGGATGAATAGTACATGTATCAAGAAACAAATAAACCTCTCTTGCAGTTGTTTAATATCTTCTTCTTCTTTCATTTGAGATTTAATTGAATTCTCTTCACGTATTTGTTTCATTACAATAGCAAAACTATACAATGAATATAACAAAATAATATACTAACAAGAGAGGATGTCTATTACATACTTCTCAGCTTCGCCTTGTCTCTCAATGGTCTCATTCTGAACCTGATCCCCATACTCTGTTCCCACAAAGAGGAGTTGTACTGACACAAATACAAATGTGATGAAATCCAACCACAATCCTGTTACATTCTCACTACCATTAACACACTCCACTTCATCTGATACACCTATATATGAGGAGGAGGAGAAGAAGAAGGAGAGGAAGGAGAGGGGAGGAGGATGTGAATAGATAGGAAGAGAGAAGAGGACTTACCATAATAAGAGGATTGAACACATCTGATATTGATTACGCTAACAAAAAAACAAGTAGAAGGTTTTGGATCATCAAAAATATCATCAGCAAATACACACCCTACCAACTAGGAGAAGGAAATGAACTAACAAACTACATAAATTTACATGTACATACTTGTATTGAGTTACGTACAAGTAGAATAAACCATATCATGAAACGAAGACACGACCACCTGTAGCAAGGAATGGATAATTATCAGTTAAGTCATGTCTGATACTCACCATTTAATACGTGTTCTTCTTGGATCTGTCAAAAGGTTCTGTCCTCTATATAAGTATATGAAAAACAACAACAAATATAATAACCCAAATAGACTCAGTCTTGTTGCCGCGGTAACAAACAGCATGAACAGAGCCAACCAAAACGAGTATTGGAATATCAAGATCTGTAATAAACCAATAAAACAATAACACAATGGAACAATGACTCGTATGATAAGATGGAAAAATGGAACAGTGGTAAAATAAACAATGGTATGATAAACAACAGTAAAGTAAACAATGGTATAATGGTATGATAAACAACAGTATAATGGTATGATAAAGAACAGTAAAGTAAATAATGGTATAATGGTATGATAAACAACAGTATAATGGTATAATGGTATAATGGTATGATAAAGAACAGTAAAGTAAACAATGGTATAATGGTACAATGGTACATATTACAATGGAACAATAATGATAATTCAACCCAACCTTGATATAATCCAGTATATATCTCACCCTATACATGTTAGGTATTACTATATGATGACTACCTCTCATCAGATATGTAATAGGGTTTGATATAAAATTCCTCATCTGTAAAGATATCATTATAAATGTGAAAATATCACCTGTGAAATAGAGAATGTGTATGTATGTTTGTATCTATGTATGTATTTATGTATGTATGTATGTATGTATGTATGTATGTATGTATGTATGCATGTATATATGCATGTATATATGTATGCATGTATGTATGTGTATGTACTATGTATGTACTATGTATGTATGTGTATGTGTATGTATGTATGTATGTGTATGTATGTATGTATGTATGTATGTATGTATCTATGTATCTATGTATCTATGTATGTATTTATGTATGTATGTATGTATGTATGTATGTATGTATGTATGTATGTATGTATGTACGTACATACGTATGTACGTACGTATTGAGACATGTATGTTTATTGCTATCACATTATAATGATATTCATAACTATAATAATATTCAATACCATAAAGTAGTGCTCTATTCAATACTTCAGCTCCAAAATGAGGTAGAAAGAACCACTTATCAAATCTAGTAGAGTCTATATCATCATCCCAAGGATAACCTATTATCAATTAATAACTATAACTATAATAAATATTAATTATCATTAATATAATTACATTCATTAGCTCTGGATATCAATTATAATATTACTATAATTATGTGAATATATGTTTAGATACATAGTTACATACATAGTTACATACATTAATGATTATAATTATATACTAGTAGGTGGACAGTACTAAATAGTAGTAGAACTTCAGTGATGTCACTAATGGTCATGAATATCATTATGGAATTCCCCTAGAACTAAGAACATTTCCCAGGGTTAACTTGAGGGTATATCCTAAACAAATCCCCTAATACCGGGATATTGAGAGGGAAAATCCTTTGCTGAGAATTACATCATTATGTGTTCCTAATATTACATAATCATATTACCATCATCTGCCTGTCCATCTATCCATCCATCCATCCATCATTTACCTTCCTCACACAATGCACTAGGTGGCATACCAACCAAAACTGCATACTGATAAACCAACAAACAGCCATGAATTATCAGGAATAGGAACCAGACTCGAGATAACATTGAGCGTGGGATCATAAGCATGAGACCGAGGATACAGGCATAGATAATACCATATACATCAATACGAACAGCAATTAATATAGCCTCAAATATGAAACAGATCTAGATATATAGATAGATAGATAGATAGATAGATAGATAGATAGATGATAGATGGATAGATATAAGACATGTAGACAAATATCAATACAGATAGAGAGAGAGGTATAACTAGATGACAATGAATAGATACATAAATAGATACATACATACATACATAGATACACTCACTTCAACTCCATAGAGAGAAAACAAGTGATTGATTAAATACTTGATGGCCTCAATCACAGACTTATGGGCTCGTTCCCGTTTTACTCCAAGGAATAAGGCTCCAACCTCCCATTGATTAACATAGATATCGTGATCTTCATAATAAAATTGCTATATACATGTACATACATATAAATAGATAGATAGATAAATAGATAGATAAATAAATAGATAGATAGATACAGACCTGGTGTCTTTTGGATGAATACCAGAAGCAGATAAGTAAAGAAACTAGAATTAAACCCTATAATTATACATAGTAACAACAGATAATTAGAGAGGTTATACCCACGTACAGAAACATAGGTAGCTGTGTCTTGTGCTTTATTGAGTCCTAACCAGCTGGAATCACTATCTTGAGATGAGAATGTATAGTCATACACAGTACCATATATAGAGAGATTACTGGAATCCTATGGAGATAAAAATACATACATGTGTACATACATACAGGTATACGTACCTACATACATACATACATACATGCATACATACATACATATTATATACATGAATACGTACATATATACATGTACATACACATACATTATATTTTGCTATATATTACACTCACATTACAATTTTTGATGTTGAATGAAAATGAAGACACGACTTCGAGTTGAAATAGAAACTTTGCAATTGATAAAACTCCAAGATAGATTGTCACAACAGGATAAACAATCGGGTTAAGAAATTGGAAGGGTGTGGTCAATACGATACATATAATAAGAATGAGGTATGACAAGCTGGCTTCATAAAATCCAAAAGCAAATACCGATATTACAATACATTTGTGAGTATGTAGTTCTGAAAACCTCCAAAATATATGCCATAGAGCAACAATCAACTGACGTAACTTTACTAATATGTATATTAACACACGAGAGAATGTTAAAGATTTGCTTCTTTTTGATTTTACCTCCTCCTCTTCTTCCTCCTCCTTCTCCTCCACTAAATCTTCATCTCCTTCCTCATTTCTCTCTCTTGTGGTACCTCCTCGATCTCCTTCTGTTCTCTCTACCTCTCGCTCAATATCCCCAAGTTCAAGATCAGAAGATATAAAATTACTAGCAAACTGAGATATGATACGAGTTATCATTACAGACTCATTTACTCTCTCCATTCCAACTTGAGGGGTGGCTTTTCCTGTAAAGTATCGTAACTGAAGAGCAATAACAGCAACAAATACTGCTGGAGGGACTAGAACAGCAAACAGAGAATGGCTACCAGTGGACTCGTATCTCTCAAAACCAACACTACTGAAACTGTGAAATAATAGAAAAATTAGTTCATTATATAAGAGAACGTGTTTGAATAGAACAATGGATTAATTAGTGATTGTACATTTGTTTATTTATTTATTTGTTCATTCATTTGTGTTTATTTATTTATTGTTTATTTATTTGTTTATTTATTTATTAATTTATTTATTGTTTTTATTTACTTATTGTTTGTTTATTTATTTATTTGTTTGTTTGTTTATTTATTTGTTTATTTATTTATATGTTTATTTATTTATGTACAAACTCACACTTCCTCTACGGTGAAGTTATGATCTGAATACTGAGAAGAGTAATCAGTTTTATTATAAGCTTTATACCAGAGATCATTAATAACATCAAATTGAAATGTATATATTAGCACCAGATGTAACACGGCATATATTAATAATATACACCATAGAGGGTACATCAGGAATGCCCACCATTTGCGGAAAACCTGGGAGATAGATAGATATGTTTGGATAGATAGATAGATAGAACATAAATGGATAAATGATCAGATGAATAAACAGACATACAGATAGACAGACAAATATACATTTTAAAAATACCTGATATATGATGAAGAATATAAATAGACAAAGCAGATACACACTCTTAAGAGCTGAGGGATCTCCGATTAATATGACCATTAGGAACGCTCCAAGTACTACAAGGATCCAGTAAGTACTCAGCACTACATAAGCTTCAGTGTATAATTCAGCTGTGTTTATATAAGATACTCTACCTAATGAAATGATAATCATGACAGTCACATGATCTAAATTTACGTTACATGTACAATATGATGTGTTTGTGCATGTGATAATCATCTGATAATCATAATTTACAATTACTGCTAAAAATCACACATGATTATCATGTGATAATCATGTGCATAGATACCTTCCTCATTCGATCCCAGCAATGTTTCACCTTGAGCATTAGTGTTATCACGCCCTTTTCTCTTTATCTTGAGTAGTTTAACAAACTCACGAAGAGAAGCAAAAAATGTCAGAGATAAAAGACTCTATATTGTATATAACACAAATAGAAACATCACATTATAATGATATCACCGGATTCACCGATAGTCATTATATCTAACCTTTGTCCCCAAACTGAGACTCAGGCAATCCAAAAACCATGAAGAGTCCTCACATTCTCTCCCTACATCCATTCTCCAAGACCATACATCCTCAGTGACATTAATACCCTTTATAAATGCCAGTATAAGTAGATTGAGACTGTATAGCACTAGTACAGGTGAACTGTAATATAGAGACTTTTTAGGAGTAACACGTGGTATTATCCATATAACCACTGCCCATAACAGTAGTATTAATGCTGGCCATGAAAGATAAAGAACACTCCATACCTGGTGAGATATACATACATACATACATACATACATACATAGTTACATACACGTGTACATACAGGTGTACATACATACATACATACATACATACAGGTGTACATACATACATACATACATACAGGTGTACACTGTACATACATACATACATACATACAGGTGTACATACATACATACATACATACATACATACATACATACAGGTGTACATACATACATACATACATACATACATACATACATATATACATACATACATACATACATACATACATACATATATGTATTAGTGTGTGTTCATATTATATATCTGTTTATTTTATTGTGACTTGTTATTACTCACCATCATAGCTACAATGGAAAACACATAATTAACACTCATTAGCAATTCCCATAGCTCCATTGTACGATTAATAAACAATGTCCACAAATTAGCAACAAATATGGCTTGTTTTGAAGTGACAGTAGTGGCTTCACTCTCCAGTGGTTCAACAACAGATAAACTGGTTTCGGTTTCCTGTTCTCTGGATATTGGCTCTACAGCTCCATAATGTTGTACTGGCAACCTGCCTCTTTCTGATAGTCTTATTGTGTCTGAGGAGTGAGTTAGCTTTGGGACACAATATGTTTGATGTGTTGACCACAAGGGCTTCTGAAATGAATAAATAAATGACGGATGGTAGATAGATAGATAGATGGATAGATAGATGATTTCAATGATGTATGTAGACAAATAGATCTATAGATAGATAGATGGATAGATAGATGGATAGATAGATGGATAGATAGATAGATAGATAGATAGATAGATAGATGGATAGATAGATGGATAGATAGATAGATGGATAGATAGATTAATCTAATGGATGGATGAGTGGAATGATGGAAGGCTATATATATATATATATATACTGTAGATAGATAGATAAATAGATGAATATAATTATAGATAAATTAATGGAAATGACATAGAATTAGTTACCAAATAGAAAGGGATGTGATAGCACATACTTTAATTATATTCATAAACTTTTAATGATATTCATAGCACTAATTAATTGATAGCTGGGTATTGCCCCACAATGGTAGTGCCAGTTAGAACTTTCCTTACCATTCGACAAATGACACTGTGGTATTTTGGAAGATAAGAAGAAATCGACACACACATCCCCTTAGGTAAGTATGACAGGGCAGCACGTCTTCGAGATGGTATAAAAAAGGTTGAAGTGAAGCCATAGAAATCAGTTGAAACTTGGATATATTTTAGACGTTCATATGAAAGTCCTTATTTCTAAAGCAAATATGAAGATGCTTATTGTTCTACTATTGGCCCTGACTGGAGTATATTCTCTCCCTCTAAACAAAACTACTGAAACCACTGCTACTGATAGCATTAACACCGCTGCTATCAAAAATATCAGCGATGCCATCATATATGCAACATACGTTGGGCAAGAAGCAGCAGATATTGTTGACCATCTTCCTAAAGATAGAAACCATCCATCGATTTGTTTTATCAAACCACGTAATGTATCAGATCCACGTCCTCCATTGGATCGCTTAAGAGAAGATCGTTCATGGCTGGATTCGTTTTATAACTACACCTCTAAAGTCAATCATGAAATGTGCCAAGATTTACGCTCTCTCAATAAAACTAAAAGGCGTATTTGTGTTGATATTATAGATATGTTGGATAATATAGATGAACTGACAGCTCTATTAGATGAGATTATAACATCTGATGAAGAGGGGGCAGGAGACGAGGTCGACACCCCAATAAAAGAGAATAAATGTTGGGACACAACACCCGTACAACAATATTGGAATTTTAACGAGCTACACACCTTAGCTGTGCTTTATATCATAACAGACCTGGAAGATCTGCAAAAAGACTTTGTCTACAAGAACTAATCTGGAATACAATAATGCAAAACCGCTCATCACTGGACAATGCTGTTTATATAAATATACACATAATGTGCTATTGTATAATACTTACAATATCTACACACACATACACACACATACACACACATACACACATATATACAATATATATTATGCATTACTATGTCATAATACTTTATATTAAAAACATTTTTGACAACAAGTTAACATGATCATTACTTACAGGAGTGGTCAGCCATAACTGAGAGTCTATTCCCAGTATCCAGTATAATCCAATTAATGGCCATGGGTATATAATATAAGCTGTGGGTATGTCCTCCCATACTAGTAGTTCAGTGGGATTATCACATAATGTTTGTATGATGGGAGTGAGCCCAAATAATCTGGGAATTAGACCAAGTACTTCATCAATTTCATGCTATCTATCCACCAATCAAATCCATCCATCATATCCACCAATCACATCTGTCCATCCACCAGGCTAATCTATCCAGCCATCAGCCAATCAAACCCATCCATTGCTAATCTATCCATCCATCAGCCAATCAAACCCATCCATTGCTAATCTATCCATCTACCTTGCTAATAGACTCTCTGTAGTATCTTGTGGTGACACAGGAATCAAAAGCTGAGCAGACTGAAACTGATACAGGTAGAGTATGAGAATGTGTCCAGCAGAGTACACAAGTGTTATCATTCTAATGACTCTATTTAACTGAACACATTGAAAATGTAAACTCCACGATACACTCAATATAATGAATGTTATATAGTACAGCAAAGAAGAGAGTGATGGTACAGCAACTCCACATAGTAAGATGAGGAAGAATATTAATATATCCATTATCACTAGGACCCATTTTGGTAGTTTGAAGTAACTCTGTACAGATGACACAGGTACATGTACTGGATGTGATAAAGCTGATAGTTCAGATTCACTGGGTGGTGGGTCATCAGTAGGTATAGAAGATACTGCATCTTCTTCATTGTTAGATGTATGTGATATTGATATTTTAATAGCCACACCCACAGTAATCAATGATATTATTAGTACTATAATATCAGGTAATAAATGACGGACTACATCAACGGCTGATACTTTATCATATCTAGTGAAGAAAGGGTTAAAATATGTCAATTAATTATGTTATTATTAATTACTATTATTATTATTACTACATTAATTATTGATTACTATTAATTAAACATAACTAACTACAATAATTAATTAATAATAATAAATTTATTATTATTATTAATTAAACTCACTGAATGAATCCAATCTGTCGTAATATAACCTCTAGTGTATCACCTGATCATAATATACAAAATTAATATATATTTTAATTTATTAAGGGATCATACTAACATGATTCCAGATTCAGACTGGTTACTATGGAGATTTGGAATCCAGCCTGGCTCAGTACAAAGAGAAGTGATGATACTACAACTATTATGAGATGAGCAACACACGCAACTATAGAGAAAGATCAGATAAAATATTATAATTTATATGCCAAGAGGATGTAGGCCTATCTGGCCAAAAGTGTATAACGCACTTGTATACTATTTACCAATCAGATTGCTAGATTTGAATGCATATCATACACTTGGCAACATTGTTGAACATTGATCAACAATGTTGTAAGTGTAAGAGGAGGAGTTTTGTTTGCAATTAGACATGGGAAACCCAAATACCAGTACTATAGCTAACCACAATTACACAGGTGTTTGAGTACTTAATCATGTGTGATAACTATGCTTGTGCAAACACTGTCCCTGGTGGCCAACAGGTGTTATAGTTATGAGTACACATACATAATACAGTATGCGTACCAGACATAGGATCAATCACAATGCTATGTAATATTACCTTAAATATCAGTATATCACTATTACTAATACCTCCAATACATTACGATTACCTTAAAAATTACTAATACTGCCCAAATTAGTGTTACTGTTATGGATTACTATAGCATGGAGGTTTCTTTGAAATTCTGTCATGTTTTGAAACTTCATTTAATGTCGTGAGTTCAAAAAGAGAATCAATAAGTTTACACCTTTACAGCCCACAAAAAAAATCAATACTAAATATTCTCTACTATTACCTCACCATAGAGATTGTATATTATTAATAACTATTACTAAACTGTCTATTACTATATACTACTAATACTAGAGAATGGTATGCAATCACAACATTCTGCATTCTCAATAAACTCGTTCAACCAAAGTACATAATATAAATAATTATCGTCTTTACATAGATGGAGAGATAGTTTAAAATAGATACGTACATCTCTGAGACTTCAATCTTGGACCTGGTATAACAACACCTACTAAAAACAGGATTAGGTAGATGAATGAAAACACATTATATCTCAATAGGGCAGCTGTGAAAATAGAAATATAATATATAATTATATCATGTCAGATCACGTGATCACCAGAATACCTCACCTGCAAGCAATATGAGAGGTAATATATACCTTCTTAAGATGTGATCAATCACTGATATTGGCAAGAGACTTCCAGAATCAGCCATTGCAGATGATTCCCATGCATGCATGCATGCACTAATTAATTAGCATTAATTAATTTTAATAATAACTAATTTTAATTACTGTTTCAAAAGTAATGGCGGTAACAGCAACAGAGCAATGGATAAAAGAGAAACTAGACATAAGGACTGATATCTTAAGTAAGGAGAGCCATTTAAATAATATGTTATATAATTTGGTAGTAAATTTAATTATTATAATTACATATCCTCATTCCTAATCTTACACAGACTCAATCCAATCCCTATCTCTTGCTGGTACTTATCATCAAAAGATCACTCATTTAGGACGATCTCTCTTATCTTTCTCATCTCTTTCAAATCTTGATTTATCACGGAATAATTTAGAGTCATTAGAGGTATTTATTACAGGGATTGACCTCTCAATTATGTCATTTTAATTTATAATTAGGGTCTGGATCATTTGAAATGTCTTGAGACCCTTAATTTATATTTTAACAATATCCCGGACTTAAAAGAAGTGTTTCGATTAAGACATAACACAAAATTAAAGGTAAATACATAATTATACATACATACATACATACATACATACATATATACATACATACATACATACGTACGTACGTACGTACGTACATACATACGTACATATATTCTCAGGATCTGGATCTTCGTTTAAATCCTGTCACTAAACATGAGCCTGATTACAGACTATTCATTATTCATATGTTAGTACACCTCAGGAAATTAGGTTAGTAAATTATTGAATGAAGAGAGAACTGAATCTTAGAGCATTCCCTCCTCTTGTATGAACGTCTATCATACCAGATGATAGATTAGTTACAGATGAAGAGAGAAAGGCAGCGTTAATGCATTTTGATACAGATCAGGTTAGTAATATCGTGATGAGATGTTATATATCTATTTGTCCAGCAGGCATATGATTTTGATAAACATGTTCGAAAATCAACATTGACTCCAACTAAACAGAGTGACAATACGAAAGAAAACAAGTTAGTTATTAAAGGGTTAAAAAAATCAAATGAGTTTATCATTTGTTAACACAGTGTTGACTCCAGAATGAATTTGGTGAACTCAATGGCTCCTCAAAGATCAGGTATGGATCAATAAATTGATGAATAGATTGATGAATAGATTATAGACAGTATTTATTCCTCAGGTCTTGGTGTTGATACAGAGGAACTATTGGAACTAATGGCTGAAAGGGGTGTGGTTAGTGGAACTGTCTTTGTACAGACTCATGACAAACCAGACAAGAAAGAGAAGAAAGGGTCCTCGACAAGAAAACCACTCAGAGAGAAAAATATAACTGGAAATATGATGTTAGTTATTAAAAGACATGATAATGTATCACATGACATCCAGTAATTATTTTTAATTAGAATACCACACCCATTTTCTTTCTCTAATTGGAATACCACACCCATTGTCTTCCTCTAATTAGAATGCCACACCCACCACCTGTACCTCTGAATAAAGAATTGACTGAGTCTGAAGCATACAATGTTTATCAACCAGTAATTAATTTTACTCCTCATCCGATATCAGAGAAAGGATGTATCTCTACGAGTAGAGAGGAAGGTACCTCGAGGAGAGGAGAGAAGCAGCCCACATCTGGAAGTGGGACAAAGGATAGGAGTGTAGAAGGACAGGACAAAAAGGTGGACACTAATTACAATGGAACCAGATATGAATTATATGTTACAATTATATATAGGAGCTGTTAAAAGAGAAAGACGAGGAGATAAGGTTACTGAGAAACAAAATGGAGATTTTAGAACGTGAGATTATAACAATGAAAGAAAATCAACAAAGACAAGAAGAGCTTGAGACTCTATTACAACAAGCTTATAATGACTTGGTAATAGTTTGAAGTTATCCATAAGGGACCCTGTACCTCACCTCGCTGTGATATAAACAGAATCACTGGGTTATTCTTTATAGTTTATCAACCTCTCTCTCTCTCCAGTCCACAGTTCATCAACATTGCCAGGCTTTAGTTAATGAAAATAGTTTATTGAAATCTACAAAACAGAAAGATCAGCGAGATACCATCCAGACTGAAATACTAACTAATATTAGTAAGTCCTGTAGATACATACATTCCGTCATCTATCTATCATCAGGTCAGGTGATTCGTCAACAAGAGTTTCTTTGTGAAGAAGTTCGTAAAATCTCTCAGAGACAAACTCATATGTTATCATATTCTTCACAATTACAAAGTCTAGCATCCATGTTACAAGAAAGTCACAAGTGAGATTAATAACAAATATTTGCTACTATTAATATATTAGGCCTATGTATATAATATTACATTAGGTGTGGTTACTAATAATACATTAGGTGTGTACAGTGTTACTATTAATAGATTAGGTGTGTACAGTGTTACTATTAATAGATTACTATTAATAGATTATGTACAGTGTTACTAATAATACATTATGTGTGTACAGTGTTACTATTAATAGATTAGGTGTATACGTTACTATTAATACTCTTACATTACCTACAGATGTCTCATATCCACAAATACACAATTGATACAACAGCAAGATGATATCAGAGAGAAACATTCACTAGAAATACAGCAATTAAATCATAATTATGAAACATTGAGAAAGACTCTACAACATCTTAATTTATGATATAATTAATAGATAGTTACTGCTAGCTGTCTGGCTGTTCCAAGTTAATATTATCACCAAATTTGGCATACAATTGTGACTTTACTTTCATTAATATATCTTCTATTTCACTGGCCTATGCAATAAATAGAACAAGATATGTAAATAAATTAAATATTTAGAGTAGTTCAATAAACATTATATAAATATACCATTAAATATTCCTGGTGCTCATTTGGTAAGTTGGTAAGTTGGTATTGATTTTTTCATTGCAAAATCAGTTGTTTCAGATAGTGCCAAAACTGTTTCTAGAGTTAGATAATGATGTCATTATTATGTTTCCAAAGTGGTTTTGATCAATAAAATTATCTGTTAGAATCGTGAGCATTTTAGTATTCTCTTTGTACCATGAACTATAGCCTTGGTACATATTTTTTGACTGGAAAAAACATTTTTCCAAAACTGTTCCTAGAGTTGCATAATGATGTCCTTGTTATGTTTCTGCAGTATTTCTGATCAAAAATGTTGTTTGTAGGAACTGTGAGCATTTTAGTATTCTCTCAAAAATCAAGTTTTGAACCATGAACTATAGCCTTGGTACTTATTTTTTGACTGGAAAAAACATTTTTCCAAAACTGTTCCTAGAGTTGCATAATGATGTCCTTGTTATGATTCTGCAGTATTTTTGATCAAAAATGTTGTTTGTAGAAACCGTGAGCATTTTAGTATTCTCTCGAAATTCACTTTGAACCATGAACTATATATAGCCTTGGTACATATTTTTTGACTGGAAAAAACATTTCTCCGAAACTGTTCCTAGAGTTCCATAATGACGTCCTTGTTATGATTCTGCAGTATTTTTGATCAAAAATGTTGTTTGTAGGAACCGTGAACATTTTAGTATTCTCTCGAAATTCACTTTGAACCATGAACTATAGCCTTGGTACATATTTTTTGACTGGAAAAAACATTTTTCCGAAACTGTTCCTAGAGTTACATAATGATGTCCTTGTTATGATTCTGCAGTATTTTTGATCAAAAATGTTGTTTGTAGGAACCGTGAACATTTTAGTATTCTCTTGAAATTCACTTTGAACCATGAACTATATATAGCCTTGGTACTGAATGTTTCATTGCAAAAATTCAATTGTTTCAGATTGAGCCGAAACATTGTTTTGAATTTTTTTATATTGTTTTTTTTTAAATCAAAATGCGAAAACATTTGCGTAGCCTCATTCCAAATCTACCTAATTATAAATTAACTTACTTGTGTTCTGAGATATAACAGTTCACTTTCTATTTCAGTTTTTTGTTCGTCAAGTTTCTTTTGTGCTTCTTCTACTGCTACTAAAACAAATATCTCACCTACTTCATAAGTATGGAGAGTATCAGTTAAGAGAAATAATTATCTAATCACTCAATACTATATATATATATATATAAATATCTACCACATTAATAGTATTAAAACAGTTAATCTGTTTATATGTACAGTGGGACCTCTATAAGAACACCTTGAGGCTAGTGTCCTGGAGATGTAGAGGTCACTAATGTATTGTAATGCCACAGACAAGTATCCTTCAGCATGTAACTACTATTAGAAGATATACAAAGGTCTGCCCTCTCTCTGGACATCCCTCATACATTAGTAATATTTTAGGATATGGAATGCGTTGGTCATCATCTATTAACATTAGCTCGTCTGAAGCATCTTCAATATTTCTCAGCTGTTTCTATAATAAGAAATACCAATAATATATCCTTATGTAATCTTCATACATACATACTTCTTTATCATCAATCTGTTCCTTTATATCATTCATTGTTGTATTCTTCTTAGCAAACATATTAATTCGTTGTTGATCTTCAAATACAACAACAGCATCATTTCCAAAATCCTATAATTCAAAATTAAATTATTACAATATAAAAGAGTGCTGCTTACACAACCTTCTTTCCAGCCATTGTTCCACGTGGGTTGTCCCAGCTAATCACGTGATTAGCAGATGATGTAACAGTCATATGATATATTCAAGATGGCTGCAGGAAGATTCAGACAGTTAGAACTGTTGTTGTGGAAAAACTGGCTCTTTATAGTAAGAAAATAAATTGAGAATTATGTAAATTATTTATTTCATTATTTAATTATTATTGTATAAATACAATTAATTGCTAAAATACAAATTCATTTCCATTTTTGACAGATCAGAAGTTGGAAGACAACATTGCTACAACTTCTAGCACCATGTTTCTTCTTGGTGTTAGTAACAGTACTAAGTTTCCTTCCTCAAGGTTTGGAGGACGTCACTAATCCACAACCCGTTTATATTGGAAAGTTACCACAATGTCAGGTATATGTGTGTGTGTACAAGTGTATACATCATGTGATTGTCGTGTGGTTCTTTTATAGGGATGGAATGGTAAACCATGTGTTACGCTACTTACAATTGGTTTGGTAAGTTTTATACATTCATAATATATGATATGATGTGTGTAATTATATAGAATTTGACTGTACCTACAAAAATTAATGTCAGTGATACAAAAAATCTTGAACTAAATGATGAAACACAGGACTGTATCAGACAGTTAATGGATGGATTTGCCAATGGTATGAAGCTCCTGTAGAATATATAACCTCTCTGTTACTCTCCTCCTTGTTTATATCTTTAGCAAGTAATCTCAGTAGAACAGAAATATCTGATAACATTTATCTTAACGACACCAAGAAAGCATTAGCTGAATTAGGCAAATCTAATTACACTCAAGTTGTGAGTACATACATACATACATACACGTACACACTCATACATGCATACATACATACATACATGTACACACACATGCATACATACATACATACATACATGTACGCACACACATGCATACATACATACATACATACATGTACACACACACATGCATACATACATACATACATACATATATATTATCTCATTCAGGCATTGTTGTTCACAGAATGCAGTACTGATGAAAGGTTTGTCACACGATCATAATGTATTATTAATTTATTATTATTATTATTATTATTTTAGTAATCCCAAACTGAATTATACTATTATATATAATGCTACCAGAGCACTTAAGCTACAGCAGCTAGTATTTGGTTCTCCTAATAAACCAGATGGAAGGGCAGGTAATACATGTTTAGACACAAATATAACTGAATTACATTATCTTCGTACCAGAAATACAGATAACTCTCGATCAGGTATTCATGAATACAGTGTTAAACAAGCCAGTTGACATATCGGTACAAGCCGAGACCTTCCCTAAACTATTTCAACGAGAATCTATAGAAGCTAAACAGGTAAAACTGGTGTTACTTGTATTAGTAACTGGTTTGACTGGTTTCGTTCCTGTATATATAGGCTCAATCTGCAACAGGATTTCTATTCTGTGCCATTACAATTCAGGTATAATTACTATAATTATTAATATCCTCATTCCAATCCTCATTCCCATTCCTAGTTCGTCATGATGCTATATAATGTTGTATCGGAAAAAGATCTTAAGTTGCGTCAAGGTCTGAAACTTATTGGACTGAAAGACTCAATATATTGGATTGCTTGGTAGGTGAATGTATGGTATATCTGTATGATATGACCACACCCATTAATTACAGGGCTATTACAGGATTAGTAATAGCACTACTCTCAACATGTGTACTAATGGTGACAGGATATGCTTGCCAATTACAATACTTTCTTAATACTAACTTCACTATTAACTTCTGTGAGGAAATATACGATAATTTATCACAAATACTGAATTGTCTCTCTCTCTAGTATTATTCTTTATATACAGTGGTAGTATGGTTCCCTTAGCATTCTTTGCTAGTGTATTTATTAACACTATAAAATTAGCTGGTAAGATAATCATTACATCATTATCTTACACCTCTCTCCTGTACCTGTTTCTCCTCTCTTTTGAAACCCTTTCTTCATCCTCTCTCCCTCTTCATCATGCTCTTTCTTTGTCCCCTCCTCCCTCTTCATCATGGCCTTTCTTCATGTCTTCCATAATCTTTTATCAATTCCATTTTCCCCCACTTTGTCATTTTCAGTGTCAGTCGGAATAATGATATTTGTCATTGGATTAATGGTAATTGGACTACTTGGTAAGTCATGTGATGTGCATGTGATCAATACACTCATTATTAATTCTCTTTAGGTAACCCTTTTCTGCTGACTCAGTTATATATTAATGTTAAACCTCTTGTTTATGTCCTGTCATTCTTACCTCCATTTCATCTGGTATGTCTATCTATCTATTTATCTATCTATCTATCTATCTATTTATCCATCTGTCTACCTATCTATTTATCTATCTATCTACCTATTTACATGTTTAGATCTACCTATCTATCTATCTACATGTACATGTATCTATCTATTTATCTATCTGTCTACCTATTTATATATCTATCTATCTATTTAGGCTAAAGCAATGGCGGATATAGGTCTTGCTGGTAGTGATACTGATTCCAATGGATTACAACAAAAATCATATCGTAAGTCATGAACATCAATAAGTTCTTAATAACCTTTTCCACCAATCAGATTACGGTTGGCCTCAGTTGTTTAAAGCAATAGATGTTGAAATATTTAAATTCAATTCTTCTGACGATACTGCTCAGCCATATCTAGAACATGTAATTAACATAGTCACATGACTTCTGACCTTTGACCTGTAATTATTCTCTAGTATACTCTTCCACCCACCTATCAATCACTGATATATCTAGTAGCAAATGCTGTATTGTATGGAGTGGTGTTCTGGTATTTGGATAATGTGATCTCTGGTAACCATAGTATTCCTAGGAAATGGTGAGTCTAATGAACACACTATTAGAGCTAGGTTTGGATGATGTATTGGTTGTATTAATAAACTTGTTCAATTCTATGCCTGGGTTGAAAGTTAGTTAGCATCATTGAACTACTATCTGACCTGTTATTCTGCCAGTACCTTAGTAGTTAAGTAAAGGTGACTAGGGAATCAGGGGATCGTAGGTTCAAGTCCAAGAGGAGCTAATGTTGTTAACTAATCAATTATTTATTTATGTAGGTACTTCTTCTTTCAACCATCATACTGGTGTGATATTTGCTATGGTAACATGAAGCGGAGACCTCTTCTTAGTCCTCCATCTAGTCCTCAACGTGATGGAGTGAGGAGACGAATTGAAATAGATGCTAGCAAAAGAGAGGATGGAGTTAGTAATGAGCACCAACCTTTACTAAAAAAACAGGATTCTTATGGATCCTCGGACGATACAACTGCTCTTGAAATTGACCAACTCACCAAAGTAGGTATTATACTTAATATCATTGATTTGTAATGATATTCATGACATCCTAGATATTTTCTTCTGGGATGCTGTGTTGGGCTCGTCAATTACCTCCAGCTGTGAATAATCTATCACTCTCTATACAACAGGACACTATTCTGTCTTTATTAGGTACAAATGGTTTATCTGTTGCCATGGTAACTGAAATTTTTTTACTAGGTCATAATGGAGCTGGTAAATCAACTACTATAAATATGTTGACTGGTCTTTTAGAACCCAATGATGGTATGTGTATTAATACCATTATGTTGATATTATACATCAGTGTGTGTTAATACTAATCACATTTGTGTTAATACTAATCACGTGTGCCACATTTGTGTTAATACTAATCATACTTATGTTAATATTGTGGATGATAATCGTGTTAATATATATCATTGATCAATAATCACAGGTGATGCTTACTTTTATGGTACAAGTGTTAGAAGAAATCTAGATGAAATCAGGAGTATGTTAGGAGTGTGTCCACAGGTGATATAATTATCAATATAGATGAACAGGCTCTCATATTCTTATTTACACTCAGCATGATGTATTATGGGCAGACTTAACTGCAAGAGAACATATGGAATTATTTGCTGGAATGAAAAATGTACCAATACAAAATGTTAAAACTGACATACAAGAGATACTTCAAGAAGTGCAATTAGATCATGTGAGGATTAACGATAATCATATGACTATCATGTGATACTTGTATATCAGGTTGCAGATCATCGTGTTAATACATTCAGTGGAGGCATGAAACGAAGATTGAGTGTTGCTATGTGTTTCCTAGGAGATCCCGGAATAGTATTCCTAGGTGAATATATCTGTCAATCTGTCTGTATATTAGTGTATAACTGTCTGTATATTAACCTCGTGTGTGTGTGTGTGTTGGTTTTCAGATGAGCCCACTACTGGAATGGATCCAAAGATTCGTCGTAATATTTGGAATATGATAATAAAAAAGAAGACCAATAGAGTTATTATAATGACAACTCATTCCATGGAAGAGGCAGATATATTAGGAGATAGTATAGCGATATTAGCTAATGGATATCTGAGGTTGATAATGATGGGTGGGTGGGTGGATGGATGATTCATTGTATTTTCATGTAGAGTAATGGGTACCTCAGTTAATCTAAAGAACAGATACGCTGGATATATTATAGAACTGGTAGTCAGGAGAGATAGTGTACAAGACATTATGGATCTTGTATCTACACAACTTACAGGTATGTTGAAGCAGGCACGAGAAGTAGAAACAAAAGAAAACTGAAAAGGTCGAAGGTCCTGGGTTCAGTTCTCAGTCGGATTCCTGACTTTCAGTTTTTCTTTAATTCTACTTCTCTCGTACCTGCATATCATATCATATCATATAACCTCACAGGTGCTACACTGAAGAGTGATCCGTTAGAAGTTGAGGAGGGTGTACTATTACCATATAGCCTACCTCCTGATTGGTTAGTAGTAGTTTCATCTACATCTATCTATATTTCTATCCATATATCTATTTTTAGTCAAAGGGAACTAGTTCCATTCTTCAAAGTGTTAGAAAATGAGTCACAGATTGCTAATGTTATAATTGATTACTCAATATCTCAAACGACTCTTGAAGAAGTATTCATGAATGTAAGATAGATAGAAATATATTGATTATTATATAACTACTCACTCACCTTTTCATCAGGTAACTTTAAATGAACTGTTCAGAGACAAACAATATCAGCCATTATTACGTAGTGCTTCATATCCACGTTCTTCTCCTCCTCTTACATGAGGAAGTTATAATTTATTAATTATAATTGATGCTGCATATAATACACTGACTATTATATTTACTATTTATTAATCATCTTTTCTACATTTTTATTATCAATAATTGAATTTTAGTGTGATAATTTAGACTATCAGTTGCACAATTTATATATAAAGAGTTGTGAGGTGAAAGAACTGGAATACTATATATACTTTACTGGAGATGATAGACTAATTATGCAGTCTCATTCCAAAACGGATAATTATAAATTATATATTATACATTACATAATATATTACAGCATAATTTAATCTAAAAGCGAAAATGCTTCATTGAGTTTCAGTTTAGTTGATATACGAGTTACTAATGAGTGGGCGGGGTTAGTTTGAGGGGTATTATATATATCATGTCTAATTTGTTGTAAATGTGAATAGCAGATTTCACATTTCTCCAATCTGAAATAGATAGATTTATATAAATAGATGCATTGAATATAGGTATATACATGTAGGTAAACAAGATAGATAGAGATATACAAATACATAAGTAGATAGATAGATTATTATACATATAAATAGATAGACAGACAAATAGATATATACTATAGAAATAGATATACACGTACATGAGTAGATAGATAGATAAATATTATAGAGAGAGATATTATATACATGTACATGTACGTCAGTAGATACATAGATAGAAAGATATTATAGAGATACATGTAGATATTATATACAATTTATACATGTACACAGGTAGGTAGATAGATATTATATACATATACATAAATAGATATAGTAAATACATCTATGTGATAAATAGATTATACATAAATAGATATATTTATTGATGATCTCACCTTTCTTCTTTAGCAATATCAACTCCAGAGTTTGGTGTTGTGTTTTGTCTCATATTAGATGTTATCACTGAACTAAAACATTTCAATATTAGTTTGAGAGTCAGACAAGAACATTCTATATATCTATATGTAAATGAGATAATAGGATAGATAGATAGATAAGATAGTATATAGAGATTACACTTCATGCTTTGATCTGAGGAGGATTCTTAATTCTGGTAAAATTAACATCGACATATCTAATGTCCATAATGATCTGGAAGAGTGAGAGTGTGAGAGGGGAGGAAGAGAGGAGAGGAAGGGAGGGAGGGAGGGAGAAAGGAGAGGGGAAGGAGAGAGGGAGGAGGGATGGAATGGAAGGACAGAATTGGATTATATAGCTCGACTACACACCTTTTTAGATTCAGAATAGATAATATATCAACAATGGAAGATTGGTTTCCGCTATTAACAGCAACTTCAAGAGCAACCTGTATGAGAAAGAGTGAGGGTGATTAGTGTGTGATGATATATAACTTACGATTGCATCATTAATAGACCACTGAGCTCTTGCATGTTCAATTATATCTAATCTACTCTTGAGTATAGCACACACATCTGTGTGAGCTAGAGAGAGATATGGATAAATAGATACACAGTACATAGATAGATACACGTTACCTGTTTGTACATCTCTCAGCACTTCTCGTAAACCAACATGATGTATGTGAGGAGGCTGAGGCTGTTAGATAATAGATAGATAGATAAATAGATAAATAGATAGATAAATAGATAGATAGACAGTTACTTGTACTACAGGCTGGAAATCTCTGATGATTGGATGTGGTTCCATGACTTGTGGAAACTCAATATTGTAATCGTTAGGAGGTTGAAATGGTTGGAGTTGAATTTGTTTAGGTGGTGTTCGAACTGTTTTGGACATTTGATATCACATGGTAATCACGTGACTGTCACATGATGTACCTAGTTCTTCCCTTGATTTGAAAACAGACATTCTATATTCATCTTTCACTTCAAAAGGTGGAGAGTCTCCGCCCACTTCAGGCATGCTGTTAACAAGATGTAATACACATACACATATTCAGACAAGTGGACACACCTCTCTTCATTAATTAGTGGTTTTTGAGGTGGTCCTGAGGGCTGAGTAGGTGGTCGTTGAGGGACTACCTCTTCTTCATGAAAATGAAATTGACGACGAGCACTGTTTAAAATAGAACATTATATTATACAGTGTATATACCACACTCACCTAATATTTCCTCTCTTCCCTTCTAAATTACCCCATGGTTTTAATTTCTGTATGTCAACGCACCATAAAGTAATATTAGTCTTTAGAAAGGATACTCCAATCTGAATTGAGAAATGGGGCATTAAATAGAAATAATTTGTTATATAACCTACTAGCTGATCACATGAAACTTGAATATCAACAACTTTACCCCAAGATATAGGTAAGTAGTCAAACTGGTTTGGCGGCTCCCAGCCATGTACTCTTAATGAGTCCTGACTTCCACTAAACACTGCATCTCCCGAAGGATGAAATAAGATTCTACGAATAGCACAACTTTCTGGGGATGACAATGATACCTCAGAGAATTCTTCAAGGTCCCAAAAACTAATAGTCCTAATTTAAATAAAGTACAATAACTAGTATCCTGAGATATCCTAAGCTACATTGCAATATCCTGAGTTATCCTAAGCTACATTGCAATATCCTGAGCTATCCTAAGCTGCACTGTAGTGCTACAATGTAGTATCCTGAAAACGTCATAGTAGCCTAAATTGTACAATTAAAAATCCTGAAAATTAAGATTGTACATAGTATCATAGTATCCTAAGTCATGCTGTAGTATCCTGATAGTATCCCGACAGTATCCTACAGTAGACATGTATAGTATCCTAATCTCAGTATACTCCTTACCTGTCGCTACTAGCTATAGCTAATAGAAACTCTTTAGGATGAAACTGAACATCATTAATAGCTCCACTGTGACGAGTAAAATCATGAAAACATTTGGCTGCAGTCAAATCCCATATCTACCAAAATAGATTAATGAATATTTAATTAATGGATCTATGTGTTTAAATACCTTGGCCGTTTTATCACTGCTTCCAGACACAAGCCATTTTCCATCAGGACTAAACTGCAATGAATTAATAACTTCACTGTGTCCTTTATATGTATATAGACAACCTTTACGACGAACATCCCACAACTGAAGAGAGAGAGATAGGAATAATGAATGGGAGAAAAAGAGGCGGACATCATCATTAGAGTGGTCATACCTTTATATTTGTATCCATAGAGCCAGATGCTAATATGTCGCCATAGCGATGAAAAGCTAATGAACGGATTGGAGCTTTATGTCCACTAATACTTCTCAAAACTGAAATGAGTGGGTGTGGTTAATTACAATATATTACATCATAATTACCTTTGTTCTCATTAAGATCAAATACTTTGAGTAATCCGGAGCGAAACCCAGCTCCAAGACACTCTTCAGAATTACTAAACACCACACTTTCTACTGGAGAGCCTAGACCAGATATACTCTATTAAAAAAAAATACACCATGACATGAATATATTATTTTATTCTAATTAAACGAATACATACGGTAATATTGTGACATTGTCCAACTAGCCATAAATTAACTCTTTTATCTTCTCCTCCTGTAGCTAGAGTACGTCCATTTGATGGATTAAGAGCTGCACACAAGACATCCTGACTATGAGCTACAAAATCAGCTTTTTTTTTGCAGAGAATGAAATCATGTGATAATCATATGACATTCTATTGAACAATACACATAATAATTAATACTTACATATTTTCCAATTGCTTTTATATGTAGACATTGATGTCCAGCAATCACTTCCAGTTCTGCAAATCGAAAATGGGCGGGATGAACTATTGGGTGTGTCACTTCATCACGTGACCCACGTGTTGCACCTAAACAAACTCATCTTGTGTATATACACTATGTTTGGACTCAGACTGAGAAGGTTCCCATATCACGTGACAAGATCCATGGTTTCCTATGTACAAGGACAATCACCAAATCCCAAAACAAGAGAATATTTTTATTATATTGATCATCAGGGCCAGGTAAGGTACAGGATGTTCACAACTAATTAACTATTACTTGTTTTACAGCTGTTTTTGGATGATACCAAGGTGAAAAACTTCATAACCTGTTTCAAAGGTAAATAAATAACACGTATAATAGGCTCGTTCCCAAGTCTGTATTGCATTTTTTAATGGCATGGGAACGAGGCTACAGGAAACATTAATAGGTTTGAGAATGAGGGTTTCATTACACACAGATAAGAAATTTCTGGCATTTTTTTTCAAGCGATTAAAAGACAATGAAACGACACGATATCAAACAGAATTCCCTTACATGTCTCCATGTGGACCTGAAACCAATTATATACGATGTGATGATGTACCAATTGTATTCACTCATTTACTGAATACAAATAAACACATTATACAAGACATACAGGACTATGCTACATCAACTACAATAGAAGAGACATGTCTGTCATTTGGAGGTGCTGGTGAACTTCTTACAATCCCTTTTCAACCCGAGAAGCTCCATATGTTTCCAGAAAGTGGGCGTGTTTATCATGTTGGTCCTGAAAAGTCAGGGAGTGTTGGACTTATCAAATCCAGTCTAGCTATTGAATTGAGTCGATATTTTGTATACAATTTTGACAGATCACATGACAAAGGAGAGGAGTCATGTGATAATATTCCACCCACTGGATTCACATGGAGGGGAAGAACTTATGAATTGAATAACACAATAGAAAAATACTTGAGACAAAAACAGAAAAGAAATGTTGAAATATCAGCAAATTAATATCTTAATATATGTGTGTGCATTACATTATAATTAAAAAAAACAATTTCTAATATTATCAAAAGATTGGTCTATTAACATTTAATTTTTCTTTTTGAAGGAGAAGGACATCTTGGGTGTTGTGAACCTACTTAATAACGATTGGTCTTTTAACATGCTATCAGATCTGAAACAAGAGGAATTGAATGATATGATTATATGATGAATTAGGTATACTTACCCAGACTGCCTTTGGAAGTTTGTTAACTTATTAGTACTATCTTGTAATAATTGTTTAATAGCAGGCTAAAGAATATTATAATATAATATAACTCATTACAGCTAAATGTACTTACCACACTGTTTTTATCCATGACTTCAAAGTCTTCTTGAAGTGCTCTCAAACCAGGGATAATATATTCGGATATCAACTCCATAGATACAACTTAACAATATAAATTAAGAAAATATATCACTCAGACTACTTTATGCAATCTAAATATATCACTCCATTCCCTCTAAACACATACCCTATCTACATACATGCCATCATGAATTTCAATAATTCATAATACATATGGATACAACATCCTGATACTCCTCTATAGGCCTCTAGTAACATGTGAGCTACGTCTTTTCTCTGAGTCAAATTAGGAGCCTCATTATTCTGTAGTGATAGTTCCGCCAACAATGGAATAATAACTGAATAAATAGACGGATGGATGGATAGATAGATAGATACATACATACATACATTCATCTCTGAAGACGGGGTCAACATTATGAACAATCCTAGCTAGTGTGTGTAGAATAGTCTCATATAACAAGAAATCATATTTTATGTTATCAGCAAATGATTGAAATTGTTTATGAACTTGATTCAATATCTATAACAGAATGTAGTAGAGATAATCAATAGCACCAGCTGTTATTACTGGTAATGAACATTAATAATAACCTCTCTTTTAGAAATGGTCTCCATTATCACACCAAGACTCTCTACTGTATGTATTTTCACTGACCTGTATAATATGATGTCATATGATGATGTCATATGATCTCATTAACATACGTACATTTCTGAATCAGCTGCAAGTTGTAAAAGAGTCTTAATCACATGATTATTAAGTAATTTCTCATCAACTCCACTAATCATTAGCTAATAGATAGATAGATAGACAGATAGATAGATAGATAGATAGATAGATAGATAGACAGATAGATATATAAATAGATAGATGAAATAGAGATATTCTTGTACTTACTCCAAGAAGTGTAGCAACACAACATCGAACCTGTACAGCGGAATGTGAAGCTAGTTCTTGTAGTATTCTCACTAACAAGAGATGATATTTTCTTTCTCTCTTCAACAGAATTATCGTAGCTTTTAGACTATCCAATGAAGTGTAAGATAAAGATAGATCTACTATCGTATCTTTAAGACAAGATGTGAGTTGAGGTTCATCCTGTGATGGTGTAATTATACATCATTCTCTATTGTGACCAATAGGATTTTGTTTATAATGTGATGATGTATCACTCTCTATTGTGACCAATAGGATTTTGTTTATAATGTGATGATGTATCACTCTCTATTGTGACCAATAGGATTTTGTTTATAATGTGATGATGTATCACTCTCTATTGTGACCAATAGGATTTTGTTTATAAACAATACAATAATTATAATAATTATTGTTTGTTTTACTTTACAATGTAGTATTGTTTAATTAAACTATTGTTTATTATTCTAGATATTCATCCAGTCAGCATGTCTCTAACGCATTTAGTATAAATACATACACACTCTTAATCCATAGGTATGAATCTTCACACAAGAACTTGTTTAACAAACCTGTTTGAAACATGTCAATACACCAGATACAAATACTGGAAATACTGTAGATGCTAATGGAGTATCACTAGGTGCAAGAACTAATAGAGGAATGGACAATGGATGAACTAATGGATGAACTAATGGATGAACTAATAGATGCATGAATGAACTAATAGATGAAGGACAATGGATGAACTAATGAATGATGCATGGACATTATAGATGAACTAATGGACAAACTAATGGATGAACTAATGGATGAACTAATGGATGAATGGATAATGGATGAACTAATGGAAGAACTAATGAATGAACTAATAGATGCATGGACATTATAGATGAACTAATGGATGAACTAATGAATGAATTGACCAATGATTATAAATGTTAATTAGTGAATGGGATATATAGAGGGAGATACATACATAGATACATAATTATTTACCTGTTTTCTCTCCAGGAACATCAAGAGAGGATTGAAAGAATGGTTTTATCTGAAGGACGAGAATGAGATTCAGGAAGTGACATCATATGACATCATCAATGACTCACTATTTTGTTTGTGAACAAGTAACCAAAATACATACAATATTCAGAAATAAGTGTAGATAACGTATGTAGTAACTCTCTCTGAGTGAAACCCAATGTCTCTAATGAAATGTATTTATATATAATTATAATTAATAATATATTATACTAAAATACTAACCTATTGACTTGAGAAGGCTAGCCAAACTGGATAGATGGTTGAATGAATGGTTGGATGGATAGATGGATGGATAGATGGATGGGTAGATGGATGGTTGAATAGATAGATGGATAAATGAATGTATGAAGTTAATAATAATCTCACCATTCATCATAAAACCATGTTAATTTACTCCATTTAATAATATTATCTTTACTCATCTCTCTCTCTAATCCAGACATCAAAGCTGATAAATGTGAATTATCTCCAATAATCACACGAATATCAAGAAGACGAGAGTAAGGCCGAGGAAATGATACTACATTGTATATACAAATACATATATTAGTACTATGTGAGGTATATATTATACTAGCTGACATTTGTGAAATTCACCATCTTGTGAGTCATCAGAGTAAGGACCTGTAATTAATTAATAATTAATTAATTAATGAAACTAGTTATTAATAGTTATTAAACCTGATAATAGTATTGATGCGAAATGCCAAGGGACTAGATGTGTTAGTGTTACAATATGTTGCTGACATCTCTCTGTAGCTCCACTTTCTCCTTCGGATAGAGACACTTGCTACATGAGGACAATGTGATTGTCATGTGAGTGAAATGTCATATGATCAACTAGTGTCATTTGATTGACCAGTGTCATGTGATTGAATAGTATCATGTGATGAACTACAACTGTAGTGTCATGATTAATTAGCATCATATGATCAACTAGTGTCATGTGATTAACTAGTGTCACATAACTGAATACTGTCATGTGATCAACTAGTGTCACATGATTAGCTTACATCTTAACTAACTAATTTTTCTATAATTATCTATCTCTTACCTTCACACAAATATGAAGTTGTTTTAAGAAGTAAATAATAATATCAGATTCTAGTTTGTCCAGTTCATGTGCCCAGGCTGCCAATGCTGGTAACAGTACTGTATGAGTAGTAGTTGTAACCAGCTTACTAGAATCATTTAAACCAGTGAGAAGTAACTCCCAACACTACATCAATAGATAACATGAGGTGAGATAGATAGATAGATATATATTCAAAATTACAAACTTGTTTAAATTTGTTTATATCATCAGTGAAAGCTACTAGTATTCCTAAAGATTTCACTACTGCTTCTCTAACACTCTCTCCTTTATCACTCTGGAGCATCTGTGTGAGAACAGATAGGACTAGAGATCCTCGTAAAAATGGCTAAAGAGGAAATGTGGAATGGGTATAGGGACTGGAATGAGAATAGGACTTACTGGGATATGTGGTATGAGTACCCCGCATGACTCAGCTACTAATAACCTTCTCTCATAATATTTATTATCTATTTGCTCCCATATCTGAGGGAACAGCTCAGCCTCAACCTCACCATTTAATTTAGTGAACGCAATACATCCACTCATTATCATTTGCCTACAGGGAAAAATTATAATTAGTTGTGTCCATTTGTACATCCATCTGTATGTCTGTGTATTCATCTATCTATCTATCTGTCCGTCTGTCCGTCTGTCCATTCATCCATCCATCCATTTATCTATCTATCTATCTATCTATCTATCTAATTGTACATTAGATGATTGTTAAACTATCTATTTACCTTTGTGATTCATCAGGTCGTTTAATGAGGTTGAAAAGTATTTTCAAAAGCTTATCTCTCTCCTTGTAGTCAGAGTGACGACTTATTACACACAACAATAGTGGAATCAACTCCTACAAACAAGATAGATAGATAAATAGATAGATAGATAGATAGATGACTGATGATATGGATAATACATGTACAACAGACCTCTCTCTTAGCAAGGATAACATTTTTAACAACATCAGGCAAACATCTTCCAAGTAGTTCCACAATATTAAGATCAGGATCAGCTAGTCTCGATATTTCTAATCCAATCTTTGAATCAGTTTTGAGACTAATATTTGATAATAATTCACGTCTAAACTCAACTGACATGTGACGTTTAACATCACTGAATACAACATCAGGAGATTTTGAATCAACAATGGTTGAGTCACTCACACTGAGGTTAGGTTTCTCAATTCTTACGTTTTTCCTCTCCTCATTCAAAACTTCCTCCTGCTCCTCTTCCCTCAAATCATCTGTCATGTCAGTATTAATAGAATCCATTACATTAGAGACTGAATCTGGAGTCTCAGGCTGGTTCTCAAACACTAATGATGATTTTTTAGACAATATTGGCGATCCATCACTCATGATGCTACCATTTTTGGGGGGTGTGGTTTGTTCATTAAAACCAAAAGATTTATTACTAGATGGTGAGTATGGTACTGTGGTTTTTATAGGGGAACCTTCCAAGTGGAATATATGAGAGTCTTCTCCCGAGCGATTTCTTCTATGTAGTATAGTACGTGTACGTGGAACATCAGGAGTGAATGCTTTACGATATGAATCAGAATGGCCACGCATCCTAACAGATCCACCCATTGTCTGTAAGTCATTATCAGAATGACTTGATACAATACTATAATACAGTAATAATCATTAATATAATTAACATTAATAATATTAACATTAAAGTTATTATGTATTAATATCATACATGGGGTAATAGTACTATTACACTATAATAAAGATTACAGGTATCAAGTGTAATAGTAATAGTAATAATAGAAATATTAATAGACAGTCAAATGATAGTATTAGCATTATATAATCTTTATGTTGAGGTAATAGTAACTGATCTTTATAGTACGGCCAGTAGAGAGTATTGGAGGGAAATGTTTGTGGCCAGAAAGTTGACTAAACATTAATACTATAGTAATCCATAGTAACACTGATTAGTATAGTAATACAATATACTGATTATTAAGGTAATAGTGATTATATAATCTTAGGCAATAATCTTAATAGTGATAATTATTAAGGTAATAGTACATTGACTTAAAACTAAGTTAAAAGGTAATATATACTGATTTTAAAGGTAATAGTGTATTAAATTGACT
Organism: Petrosia ficiformis; assembly: GCA_947044365.1. Lineage (NCBI taxonomy): Eukaryota > Metazoa > Porifera > Demospongiae > Haplosclerida > Petrosiidae > Petrosia > Petrosia ficiformis. The sequence goes on from OX345642.1 coordinate 7,374,047, forward strand.
TAAAAGGTAATATATACTGATTATTAAGGTAATAGTGATTATATAATCTTAGGCAATAATCTTAATAGTGATAATTATTAAGGTAATAGTGATATATTACATTGACTTAAAAGGTAATACTGATATTTAAGGTAAAATTTAATATTAATGTATTATATATATATAAGGTAATAGTAATAACAATAATATAGTGATTATTAAGATAGTAATTGACTCAATATCTAATTATAATATCTTATTATTATAATTATTATTAGTATTACCTTTGTTTTCTGAGTTGTAAATTCAGTGATTCATTTTCTCTCTTTAAAGCCAACATTTGGGAATTTAAATCAGTGACTTCTGCCTCCTGTAAATTAATTTTATAGCATGTTATATTCCATCTCTTTATCTAACCAATCATCCATCTATCTATCTATTATTCTATCTATTTATCTATTAATCTGTCCATCTATTTATCTAACTAATCATCCATCTATCTATCTATTATTCTATCTATTTATCTATTAATCTGCCCATCTATTTATCTAACCAATCATCCATCTATCTATCTATTATTCTATCTATTTATCTATTAATCTAACCAATCATCCATCTATCTATCTATTATTCTACCTATTTATCTATTAATCTGTTTATCTAACCAATCATCCATCTATCTATTTATCTAATCAACTTATCTAAACTCACAAGATGTCTTATTCTATTCATCTGTTCCTGACCACCCAGTGAGAAACTACTATAATGTCTCAGTTGTTGTAATAGTTGAGGTGGCTTGGGAATATTCAACCCAACATCATCCCAGTCTTCAAAATTCTGAAATTTGATTATAACTAAATTACAGGTCCACTGTAAGTATGTTGATAATAGAAATTGTCCAATATGGAATTTGCAGTTAGTAAATTAAGTCTAAATGATTGATGACATATGTATCATCTTTATTACCTGATCCCCATTCTCTTCTGATAATGTAATGGCAGTTAATTTGCTATTAGTCTCATTAAGATATTCATGAACTAAATAATTTAAAGCTCGTTTCTCGTGTGGTTTGATTGGTTCCTGTAAGGACATAATCACATGATTATCATTTAATAATCACATGATATACATACCTGTTTATTGGTATTAGTTTTCCGAATATCCTCTCCTTCATTAGTAATATCACTAGCTCTTGTTAGGCTTCCTCTTAATGACTTGATAGTATCATAAGCTTTACGTAATTCAAATTCTAAAACTAAAAAAATACACAATAAGTATGTACATGTACATGTACATGTACATAATGTATATGTAAGTATGTACATGTACATGTACATAATGTATATGTAGTTATGTACATGTACATATACATAATGTATGTAGTTATGTACATGTACATGTACATAATGTATATGTAGTTATGTACATGTACATGTACATAATGTATATGTAGTTATGTACAACACAGTACATGTACATACTTACACGTGTACATGTAGTTACATGTACATAATTACATGTACATGTAGTTATATACATTCAGATTGCTCATTACCTGCTACTCTCTCATCTGCATCTCTTCCATCATCAGAATATCGTCCCAATTCCAGTGAATCAAATGTTGACATACTTGGAGTACGAACTATTTAATGGATAGAATATGAATGACTCCATTGTGGGCGGAGTTATATATATATATATAATTTACTATCTATGCATGCTCACCCATTTCAGACTTTACAACCATTAGAGCTTGAGGAAAAGCATGATCAAAGTTACCAGGATTAGAGAAATAGTCTCTAAGATTAGACAGTTCTTTACCACTCTCCAGCAATTCACTATGAAGCTCAAGAGCTGTTAAAACAAGCTTTTCCTGCAATAAGATGTCTGCAATCTCTTCAATATTTTTAGATGGTTTACTCGGCTCTACTTTCTCCTTTGCATGTCGCAGAGGAAGAGGAGAAGGTGTACCAGAAGGGATTTCGTCAAAGGGGTTAGTGGAGGCCATGTTTAATCACGTGACTATATGGGCGTGGCTGGTACCGCCTATTAATTACTATACCTATACCATGTACATATAGTACTGTGTACAATGTATAGGAGAGAAAGTACCAGTTGGACAAGAACTCTAGGAGCTAAGGAGAAAAACAGGGTGAACAAATTAGAGAACATTTACAGAGAAAGTGAGTTTACATAGCTAGATAAACCTTCTAATAATTTACGTATGATTGTCACATGATCAGCACATGACACCATATTGTTATATCAGAGCCATACGCTTGGATTATTTCCACGTGGACAAAGTAAACATGCTCGAGTAAGAGATAACGTGTATTGTGCTATGTCACTATGGGCTTTGTCACTGGCTTACAGGTACAATTAGTATTAGTAATTAATCCACACGCACTTGACACACCCTTTTAATTAGACACGTGGGTTGGGATAAAGGTAGGACCTATGAGTTTGAACAGAGTGCTGTAAAGTGTATGAGAGGAATTCTATTCTGTTACATGAGACAAGCACACAAGGTATGTATGTACACATGTACATGAGACAAACACACAAGGTATGTATGTACACATGTACATGAGACAAACACACAAGGTATGTATGTACATGTGCGTATGTACACATGTATATGAGACAAACACACAAGGTAGGTATGTACACACGTCATGTGACTGTCATGTGATATAGGTGGAACAGTTCAAAAAGAAGCAGTCATGGGAGAATGCTCTTCATGCTAGATTTGATTATATAACAGGTGATCCTGTATCAGATGATGATGGATGGGGCCATTTACAGGTACGTATAACTGGATCATTACTGTCATGTGATCAATATAGCCCCTCCCATTATTAGATTGATGGTACTTCATTATTTCTACTGGTTTTATCACAAATGACAGCTTCTGGAGTACAGGTATATTTGTACGTGTACATACATATACATTGTATATATATATTCATGTATATTAGTACAAGGACATACATGTACATATATATTAGTACATGTACATATATTAGTATGTACATGTACATAACTAGACTGTATCTCAGCTGATCACATGATGTATAGCCAATCAGATCTATTACGTACATTGTATTGTATTATTATACATTGTGTCTATTATTATATATATAATATATTATAATATGGTTTCGCTATATATTGTAGTATATTAGTTAGTTGAACTAGTTCTATTCATTATTATTGCTTTCAGGTTGTTCTTACTAAAGATGAAGTGGATTTTGTTCAAAATCTTGTATATTATGTTGAGAGAGCGTATCGTACTCCAGACTTTGGTATGTGGGAGAGAGGCAGTAGAGAAAACACAGGAAGAAGAGAATTACATGCGAGGTAAGTACTGTATATAATAGAAACTGTAGTCCTAAGAAGGGCCTTATACATCAAGGTTTACTGTAATATACATAGGTATATTATTATTATTATTATTATTATTATAATATAGTTCTATTGGAATGGCTAAGGCAGCACTCAATGCTATTCATGGGTTGAATCTATTTGGAGAAGGTGGAACACCTTTTTGTGCTATACATGTTGATCCTGATGCTCAGTATCGTAATCATGTGATTTTATCCACACTACTACCAAAAGAGTCCTCCAGTAAAGAAACTGATGCTGCTTTGATGTGTATAGTAGGATTTCCAGCATTTTCAATTGAAAACTCGGATTTGAAAACTTCTACTGAAAAGAAACTCATAGAAACTCTGGAATGTACTTACGGGTTTAAAAGATTTGTTAAAGATGGACACCATACACTCAAAGAGAATAAATCACAAAAGCATTATGAGCCATGGGAACTTGAAGTATGTATATTTATATGTTAGCGTTTATCTATTTGTCTGTCTGTTTGTCTGTTAGGCATTTGAAAATATTGAGTGTCAATGGCCACTGTTCTTTATTTATGCATTTATAACAGGTACCATACATACATACATGTACACACATAATTATATACTAATACATACATACATATATATATAGCTGTTTTTCGTGGAGAGACAGAAGATGCTGAAGGTTATTGGAGGAAGTTAGAAAATTGCATATCAAAGACACATTCTTGTCAGAATAATCATCTATTATTATATAATTATATAATTTATTTGGTATCTGTTTGTCTGTCTGTAGACAAACTTATTCCAAAACTATATTATCATTCCGAATGTGGTGATGAGGTAATGTGGACTGTAGAAGGTGTTGATGATGTCACTGAGAAACTAGAACCTCTTCAGGAACATATGCCATTTCTATGGGCTCAATCATTATATATAATAGCTAGGTTACTAAGTATGTAATGAGACTGTATGTATAATATAGTCACCACATCATCATCCTCCTCTTCCTTCCTACAGGGAACAATTTAATATCTCCCTCAGAATTAGATCCCCTTGGTCTTCATTTACCTCCCTCGTCCATTCGTTATGTACCTGCTAAACAGAAACTACAATTTAGAGCTTCTAGTAGAAATATTTTAGTACAAATTGCTCTCATATCCAGAAGTAGTAGGTAGTTATATTATATAATGATTAACTATAAACTGATGTAATAGTTTTATGTATTAGTTTACAAGCAGTATTAGCTACTTATGGAATACCTACTCAGACTCCAAACCAAATAGAACCTTTGACGTTAAGTGATCCTGGGGAGGTTTTACTACAAGTGAGTGGATGGTATGACATCATGTGATGTCATATGATGTCATTGTATAGGTTTATAGCCACTTGGGTGAGAATAAGAAACTGGGGTTGTCTGGACGACCATTACGACCAATAGGAGCTATTGGCACAAGCAAGGTATGTGTATGTATATACATGTATGTATCTACATGTATGTATGTATGTATGTATGTATGTATGTATGTATGTATGTACATGTATATATGTATGTATGTATGTATGTATGTATGTATGTACATGTATGTATGTATGTATGTATGTATGTATGTATGTATGTATGTATGTATGTATATATATATGTGTGTATGTATCTACATGTATGTATGTATGTATGTATGTATGTATGTATGTAACTATGTATGTATGTATGTATGTATGTATATATGTATGTATCTACATGTATGTATGTATGTATGTATGTATTTATGTATGTATGTATGTATGTATGTATGTATGTATATTTGTGTGTATGTATGTATGTATGTGTGTATGTATGTATGTATGTATGTGTGTATGTATCTATGTATCTATTTATGTATGTATATATAATGTATGTACATGTATATATGTATATATATATATATATATGTATTTATTTATAGATATATGGTATATTTGGTCACCCTGCTGTATTCTTTCCAACTGATTTGAATATAACTGATTTCTACATGTCATATGATATAGAACTGTTCATTGATACTGTTAAGGTAAAATAATGATACTATAATTATTAGTATATAGTACTATGGCATATAGCAATGTAGTCCTACAATACTATTCGTAATGTACTAATATATTAATAATGTACATAATTAATTAATTAATTAATATACGTTTTTTTTTCCAGTCAATTCTCACATTTCTGAATAGTTATTGGAATATGAGTAATAGACCCACTGTGACTATATTACTAAGAGAAAACCTTTTCAAGTAATCCATGCACTATCACACAACACAGTCACACATGATCCACTGTCACACAACACAGTCACACATCCACTGTCACTCATCCATTATCACACATCCACTATCACACATCACACATCCACTGTCACACATCACACATTCACTGTCACATCATCTACTGTTCACAGGGGTGGATATTTTAATGATATGATTAGTTTCCTCGCTCAAATCAAGGGAGGTGAGGTAGAGGGTGTGAAAGTACGACTTGATAGATTACAAGTATGTTAAACTGGTTTGACTGGTTTGACCAGTAACAATTAATATTCTTTATATTGTAGGCATTGATTCCAACATCTTGTGTTGATAATTTAGAATATGTGTTAGAAGGTGATGAGACACATACACTAAAATCTGCAGTGTAAGATTACATGTACATGTATACTATAATATTTATATATAAATTAAATTAGCAAGTTCCACTTCAGTTGTAAGTTATTAATAAAACTCCTTTTAGTAATGTAATTATATATTGTTATTTAATTAAATATAACTAAACTCGTGAGAAACTATTCTTACTCTAACTAAAAATTAATTAAATAAAATATATATTATGTGTTGCTATGGTGATAATAATATCCTTCTAGTGTTAGAAGTCCTCGTTTGAGATCTTATTCATCATCTATGAGTATAGGTAGAACTGTTAGTTCATCCTCTCTCACTGGTGACGATACTTTTAATGTTGAAACCCTACAAGTGTCTCGTTTTGATCCTACTCCTGACAAACTCGAAGAGGAACCTACGTATGGACCACATGTGAGAATCTTCCAGTAATCACATACAATCCATTTCTTTATTAATCCACATAGGACATAGAGAGCTACACAACTGGACATGTAGAACACTTACTAAAAGTTAGTAACATATGACATATATATATAGTGTTTATCTTCTATCTATCTCTATGTCTGTGTGTGTGTGTATGTATAGACGGAGTATAATCCCTCTGGGAGACTTTATCTACTTCAGAAGATAATGAAGAATGAAGGAAATGAATATTTAATTGAGAATAGTGAGACTAATTTATTCATCCACCTCTCATCACCTATTCATCTATCTATCTCTCAATCCATTTATCTATCACATGTATTTATTCATTAATTCATTGTTTTATCTCTGCATCCATCCATCCATCTATCCATCCATCCATCTATCTATCTATCTATCTATCCATCCATCTATCTATCCATCCATCCATCTATCTATCCATCCATTTATCTATCTATCTATCCATCCATCCATCCATCTATCTATCTATCTATCTATCTATCCATCCATCCATCTATCTATCCATCCATCCATCTATCTATCCATCCATTTATCTATCTATCTATCTATTCATTCATTCATCTATCCATTCAGTAAGTATTACCAGTATGATAGAGGATGTATATAATGATGCTGCAGTCAAGAAGCATTGGTTAGTAATAATAATATAATTAATAGCTAATTAGAGGATATTTACTCAAATAGGATGGCTGTTCGTCTTGGAGCCAGTCTGTTACACAAGGTAGTGGATTGTCTAGCACCTTCATTATCTAGTTTACTAGTTAAAGAGAAAGAGGTTAGTATATCTATCTATATCTATCTACCTATGTATCTATCTATCTATGTATCTGTCTATGTATGTATGTATGTATGTATGTATGTATGTATGTATGTATGTATGTATGTATGTATGTATGTATGTATGTATATATGTATGTATGTATGTATGTATGTATGTATGTATGTATGTAACTAGCTATCTATGTACAATGTATGTATCTATCTATCAATCTATCTATCTATGTATCTATCTATCTATGTATCTGTCTATGTATGTATGTATGTATGTATGTATGTATGTATGTATGTATGTATCTATGTATCTATGTATCTATCTATTTATGATTCACAGATCACAATAAGTGTATTTGGATTTCCTGAGCATATTATCACAGAGCCAATGACACCAGTTGAAATTAGCGATATTATATATAATCAGTGTATGGAACATGAACCTATTGAGGCTGTCCTACAACAAGAGGTCTGATAATATTAGTAATTGAGAGGTTCCTGTGTCTATATTTAATTAACAGATTCTTATTTATCTGGGGGACTTGGTAACAAGATCTGATATTAATCATGTATTTGATGGAATGTTGAGATTACGGATTGGGTAACCATCTTTCTCTCTCTGTTCTTCTCTTTGTCTTTATCTCTCTGTCTCTCTGTCTCTGTCTCTCTGTCTCTCATAACATATATGTACTATATTATTATGATTCTATTAACAGGTGGATAGTACAAGCAATGAAGAATGAGTTACACAGAATTAAGAGTGATCAGGTGATAGTTAATTATTACATTATATCACAAACTAAACTCCATTTATAACTAAAATAGTAGCTCTTTCTTTACAAAGAATGGTGATATGTATAATATAATACCATAATGGTACCATTCACACTAACATTAGCGTGTGATACTTCCGTTCATAATGTCATTACAACCATATTAAAATATACTATACTATGCTAGCTAATATTATTGCTGACCTTATCGGCAATTCCTTCTTTGGAGGTTTTAATTTCTCAACATCTTATTTCACTTATTCTTATTTAGTTACGTAATATATTTTAATTAGATTTTATATCAATTATCACCATATGAAGTTAAACAGCTGCTTAGACAAACTCTCCTGGAAGAAGATATTACATCTACGAGGTTAGCATGTGACTGATGTAATCTGATTGGTTTATTAAATGACCAATCAATTTTCAGATCACCTTCATATAAACGACAGTTAGATGGGGCTTTAAATAGAGTTCCAAAGAATTTCTATGTTAAAGGTAGTCGTTCATTTCAAATAATTCACAATGATAATGAATATTTAATTTAATTAGTGTATACTATATTGAAAAGAATTCCGGGTGGGGTCTCTGTCAGAGGAAGAACACTACATCAGGTGTGGGAGATGGCATATCATTTTACATATTGACATTACATATCTTTGTAGGATCCAATTATTCATGTTATGTCTGCTCATGAGAAGAACTTCTCTATTGAGGTAGAGAAACTTCTTAGTAATATTACAAGTCCTCAATATCGACAGCTAATAGTAGAAGTATGTAATTAATATACTATATGATAGTGATTGTAGTACTGTATCTTATTAGTTGTTAATGGTATTATCTACTGTACTGGAAAGAAACCCTGAACTACAACACAAGGAATGCATTAAACTTGATGAGGTATTTAGTGTGGGGATAGATGAATGGATGGATGAATGGGTGTATGGATGGATGAATGGATGGATGTAGGGATGCATGGGTGGATGATTGGATGAATGGATGGATGGGTGTATGGATGAATGGATGGATGTATGGTGGATGGACGGATTGATGGATGAATGGGTGTATGGATGAATGGATGGATGGATTGATGAATGGTTTGATGGAGGAGTGGATGAATGGATGGATGTATGGTGGATGGATGGATGGATGGATGGATGGATGGATTGGTGGATGAATGGGTGTATGGATGAATGAATGAATGGATGGATGGATTGATGAATGGTTTGATGGAGGAGTGGATGGATGGATTGATGAATGGATGATGGAGGAGTGGATGGTTGATGAATGGATGATGGAGGAGTGGATGGATGGATTGATGAATGGATGATGGAGGAGTGGATGGATGGATTGATGAATGGATGATGGAGGAGTGGATGGTTGATGAATGGATGATGGAGGAGTGGATGGATGGATTGATGAATGGATGATGGAGGAGTGGATGGATGGATTGATGAATGGTTTGATGGAGGAGTGGATGGATTGATGAATGGATGATGGAGGAGTGGATTTACATTTTATATTTTTCAGTTGTTGCTGTCAGCTTTCTCTATGTTAGAGAGAGATATTAAAGAAGGAAGACTTAAAATGGATGGTCATAATAAAGAAAGCCATGGAGATGTGAGTACACTAGAAATATTTCAGTTAATATAATATATATATATTCTACCTACAGGATCCATTTTATTCATTACCAACTCGAGGTACACATGGTAGTGTGTCTTACATGGCTAAATCTGCTATCAATGAACTATTATCAGATGGGATCCATTATGATTCCAGTACTACATGTGTTGTATCGTAGTTTTATAGTTTTCAATATTATTTCAATTTGTTATTATTATTATTATTATTATTATTATTATTATTATAATTATAGTTTGTTTCTTAGTATTAGTACTACTAAATACTACCATAGTTTCCAATCCCTTTACTCTATTATCTATGATACTACTAAATACTAAGCATTCATAAGCATTTTGAAGTTAACTGGTTGCTAAGATACACACACACATCAAAAATGCTTGAAGATGCAGGCCTATTTACAAAGATTGGTAGCACATCTGAGAGATTATGAACGTCGACCTCGCCTTCCTTTCTTTGTTTTGACAGTATTACAACTTGTATTGGGTACTGTAGTATTTGCTGTGGGCGTTTCAGCATTTGTCACTACCCCACAATACAGAGCCGGAGGTTTTTGGGCTGGGCTATGTGTAAGATACATTAGATTACTATTATAAGAGTGATGTTTTAAAATATGTTTCCCTATGCAGGTAATAGGTTGTAGCTTGTATAGGCTAGTGATACTTGGGTTACGTATGGTATCAAACAGTCACACAGTTATCAGTCACAAATTGAAATTGGTAAGAATCATAACATACAATGCACTTCTATATATATACATATTTCTTCTCTAGTCATTCGTTATGATAGTCATTAATACACTTTGTTTCATGGTGTGTCTGTGTGGTTTTATCACGGATGTAATCGCAGGTTATCTCCTGCAAAGAACACAATTTAAACACTGTTCATACACAACCGAAAGTATGCTATCATCATGTGATAATGCAGATTGTAGTGGAATAGAGTTTCCTCCAAATACATGCTATTGTTGTCATATAATGGAAAACATTCAATCTGATTGCGATATACCTCTATTGTTTGGTAAACAGTACTATTTCAGTAATGTTGACTCGTGTATGGATATAGCTGGTGGTTTGAGAATAAAGCTAAGTATATTACCAATACTACATGCCTTTAATGCTGTGTTGTGTGTAATTGGTGTTTGTAAAACAAGTCCCGTTATGAAATCAGTGAAAGATTATGTGAAGTTGTCTGAACATACTAAAACAAATAGTACCAGTGTGGAAAAGATTGAGATAAACAAAGAAAAGGAGACAGGAGAAGCCAAGGAAGAATTAAATAATTCAATTGAAATTAAAGATGAACAACAATTATTAGAAGCTGAAGTATCGGACAACTCAGAGCTATGAATAATTAATATCGTCTGAGCTATGAATATTAATATCGTCTGAGCTATGAATAATTAATATCGTCTGAGCTATGAATATTAATTTAAATTGAATATTTTTCCATTCATCAGCTAAGAAAAGGAATAATTATTAATGAAAATTATTAATTAATTGTTGAAAATAATGTTCTGTTGATATTAATAATGGAGTATCTATGACTGAGGCTCCATATCCAACGCCACCTTCATCATTAGCTGGAGGCTTAGTCTTCACAGTATGACCAGCATTAGTGTTTAATAATACCTCATCACCTTTTCTAAACAATAAAAGAATAATTATTACTTCCTCTATCTATTAATTCATTCATCTATCTATCTATACATCCATCCCATCATACATATATACATCAACTCATCTATTTATCCATCTATCCATCCATCTATCCATCCATCCATCCATACTGTCATACATCAATTTATCTATCTATCTATCTATTTATCTATCTATCTATCTATCTATTCATTATTCCATCAATCAATTAATTAATTAATCAATCATTTACATTATTGACATTCCTTTGCTATAACAAGATTTCCCAAATAAACGTATGATATCATCATGTTTGTTACTAAATATAACATAAATTGCATAAACTTTTGCCCAAATATAATGATTAATTATTCATAGCCTAATTATATCTAATATACATGCATAATTATATAATTATAATTAATACATGTACAGTTTAATGTATATAATTTATAATCTCCACTTGAAAAGGAAACTCATTATCTTAATCAATAATGGTTCTAGTTCAGTGGAAAAGAAATAGGAAGTGACTTTGCAGTTTGGGATCTTTTGAGACACTATATATAATCTTATCATAAATATGGGATATATAGTCTACAGGAAGTTATATGTAATTATAAATACATACACAATTACACATATACATACACACATACACATACACACACACACACACACACACACACACACACACACACACACACACACACACACACACACACACACACACACATACATACATACATACTTATATACATACAACATACATACATACATACATACATACATACATACATGCTTATATACATACACATACATACATACATACTTACATACATACAACATACATACATAACATTATATACATAGATAGATAGATAGATAGATAGATAAACAGGAAAGGTTACAGGAAAGGTTATAGTAAACATATGTCAAGGTAGACTAACCGGTGTTCATGAGGGTCTCACCCACTTACAAATATTTTAATAATTATAATATATTTATGGTGTTAATTACCTCACAAATACTCCCAGTATTCCTAATTCGTTAATCACTGGATATTCAACTATACCCTCATGTCCAGACCACCATAAAACTCCAGGTATGGGAACAGGGTTAATACGATCCATTAATATATACCCTCCTCTTGAAGGGGATGTGCCAAGTTTAAGAAGAGTGGTACATACATCCTCTCCATAAATATTATTACCTATGTGTAGTGTATAATATGTATGTATGTATGTATGTATGTATGTATGTATGTATGTATGTATGTACGTATATATGTATGTATGTAAGCATGTATGTATGTAAGCATGTATATATGTAAATATTTATGGTATTACATCATTCATATAAATATATAAATATTCATAGAATTTCTAGACACAACAGTCTGTCAGTGTAGTTATTTAAACTGGTTAATTAACTACAATAGTTATTGAGTCATTTCATCATTTTTTTCCAAATAAGGAGAAGAACTGAGATTAATTACATTATACATATTAACGTATATATCATGCCTCCTCCTTCTCTTTGTGGTTTCATTACAAATTTATGAGGAGCTTGTAATGCCATCTCAACAGCTTTATCTCCTTCTGGTGTCTACAAGGACATGGAGTAGCGAGCAATGGATATAGAATATATATTATATATTACATACTTGATCTAGAATATATTGTCCAGTGAACGTTTTACGAATATCACTAATCACTTGCATATCACTGCAATACCTATAAATTTAATTATTATTTAAAATTACATTTTTGTTATTAAAATGTGCAACACCCTTATGACTCACTATGATGCTGTGGAATATTATTATAATTACATTACATTTTAAGTAATGGTTATAATTATTTGTTTACATGCTATACATGTCATGTCATGTCATGCCACCTGGGCAAGAGCCAAGTTACGAATTAGGGTTAACAATAATAATTATTACTTAATGCTATCTGAGGCCACTACATGCAGATCCATCCATCTGTCTATCCATCCATCCGTCCGTCTGTCCATCCGTATGTCCGTACATTCATCCATTCATCCATCCGTCCATCCATTCACCTCTCCAGTACTCCAGGATTAGCCATCACTTGTTGCACTTTTTTAAACCCGACAAATAAATAAGGAAGATTTGGACAATTAGAAGCACGAGACATTTCTAACATCAAACGAGCTGACCACTCCTAACGAGGGGAGAATACACTATGAATAATTAATTAGATTGAATTAATTACTTTCTCAGTTGGAAAATCATCTGGTTTATATGCAGCTCTATAGTACACTACAGCAATTTCAATATCACCTCTAAAAGATAATAATTAATATAATAATTTAATAATATAAATAATATATCTTACATGAACAATCCTCTACTATCATTTAAATGTCCTTCTAATGAGATCTCAGCGAGAGTCTTCCTGAGCACTTTAATGCCATGACTAAAAAACACATACACAAGAGAATAATACACTAAACAAATTTGTAGTATTACATATATTATATATGATAATACATACATACATAATTATATGTACCGTATATATATACTTATATACATACACATGTAGTATATACATAAATACATACATATATACAATGTATATACATACATACATACATATATACATAAATACATACATACATACATACATACATACATACATACATTGATACATACATGCATGTATACATACATACATACATACATAGAGACAGTCACAAGGTGTCACACACATGAACACAGTAGTTTATTACATAACACATGATGTGTTATTGATAATAGCTTGTTTGTAAACATAATACAATGTGGTATTATGAATTGATATTGTGTGTTAATACAACATATCATTAATTTACACATTAAACCAATAATTTTTACACAAGTAAAAATAAATGAATTAATTAAATTATAATTATATAATTACTATTTCCACAAATGATATTCCAACATTCTTTGATCAAACATGTTCTTTTCATTAAATGGAACTACAAAAAGCACTTGAGCTCTGGAGATAGATGAATGAATGGATAGATAGATGAATGAATGAATGGATAGATAGATAAATGAATGAATAGATGGATGAATGAATGGATATATAGATGAATGAATGGATAGATGGATGAATGAATGGATAGATAGATGAATGAATGAATAGATGGATGAATGAATGGATAGATAGATGAATGAATGGATAGATAGATAAATGAATGAATAGATGGATGAATGAATGGATAGATGGATGAATGAATGGATAGATAGATAAATGAATGAATAGATAGATGAATGAATGAATAGATGGATGAATGAATGAATAGATGGATGAATGAATGGATAGATGGATGAATGAATGGATAGATGGATGAATGAATGGATAGATGGATGGATAGATGTGAATGTATGGATAGATGGATGGATAGATGTGAATGTATGGATGATTAAATTAAAATGTATTTCAAGGATGAACGAATAGACAGTGTTTCCCCCAAACGATGGTACCATGGTGCTTCCCCATCATGGTAATTCTAATTTAACAATGTTGACTAAACGTCATGTACCACTGATACACTCCTCCACTCCAAATATTTATCCTGGGGGAAACACTGTATGTATGAATGAATGAATGAACTGTATGAATGAATGGATGTATGAATATATGTATGTTTGTATGTATATATGTATGTATGTATGTATGTATGTATGTATGTACACAAAGACACAAACCTTTGATTATTATATTCCTTCCAAGCAACAGACAAACCATTTGTCATTCTCACAATACAATTATTATCAGGTAACTGAAGAATATATAGCATCATGTGACTAAGAGGATGTTATCAGATGTTAATCATGTGACTCACTGTGGAATCAGATGGACACAGGGAGTATCGAGAAATCACAAACCTAACATATATAAGATGTATAGATAGATAGATTAATATATTTAGTGAGCTCACTTATGAAGATCTGTCAATCTTTCACAAAGAGGACCTAAACTTGATGCTATTGTGTTCATCTCAACTTGTTTAATATCAATTTGTTTAGTAACTGAATTATAATCTATCATATAATCACATCTATGTATCCCTAGGGCAGTAGTCTGTATGTATACATACATACATACATACAAACATACATGCATGCATATATACATACATACATACATACCTACATACATACATACATACATACATACATACATACATACCTACCTACATACCTACCTACATACATATATACATACATACATGCATACATACATACATACATACCTATATACATACCTACATACATACATACATACATACATATATACATACATACATGCATACATACATACATACATACCTATATACATACCTACATACATTATATACATACATACATACATACATACATACATACATACCTATATACATACCTACATACATACATGCATACATACATACATACATACATACACACCTGTACATAACCTCGCTCCATTACTTGAAGATAAATATCGAATAATTTTTTAATAAAATCGTCTACCTTTGCTATTCTAATAGAAAGATTGATTTTTTAGTCATGTGATCTGTCATATGACTTACTGAGAGAAAGTATCAAGAAGAAACTGATGGTCTCGACTTATAGTGTCCAATATAGAGTTTAGATTGGTCTGGATTCTGGACACAAACTCAAACTGATCACGTGGGAATGGGGATGGTTTAACAGTAATAGATATATTGCATAAACCTGTCTCACTATTTATCATAATACTATTTGTATATGCAAAGAATTTGATAGTTTCAAATGTCGGGCCATCTTTCCACAAACTCTGCACTGCCATAAATCTAGTAATAATTATAATATTAGATAGATTAATATGTATAATGATAATTAATGACACTATTAATAATAATTAAACATGAATTAATTATTGTTATTAATATTCAGTAGTTCCCATGAAATATATGTATTACACTACCACTAGCATAGCTAGCTTCCCGTGTTAAAAATGCGTCACTACACTTCACTATAATGATAAATATCTCAGATCATGTGAAGGGACACATTATAATTGTATCAAAGGAAAATATGTTAGCAGATGATGTCAGACTACAACTCTACAAACTAGACTTGTAATAATGATGTTATATATATATAAGCATGTCTATATATTAACACACACCCTGGAGACAAAGTCATTTCTGAACTCAGCATGTCATAATACATTAAAGGTAATATGTTATGTGTTTTTTTTTTATTAATTGTACACATTTCCAACATCATTATCAATTAACTAATGAAAATATACTTCAATTTGATTGGTCAACTAGTTAGGCACTGAATAATAGACTATAGACTGTGATGTAACATGACTATGTAAATATGTTTATATAATAAATAGTTGTTTAGTAGTGTTAATACATAATACATAATATTATATATGAGACATAATCAATTTATTTAATACTGAATATAATATAAATCGTACCCCTACCACCTCTCCTGTATTATACATGGCTCATAATAATAATTATGTAATATACACACACACACATACATACCCGTAATTCCAGGAATCAATCATAACATGTCTAATTATGGAGCATGTGACTCATGAATATCATTATATTTATAACTGCAGATAATTCCAGTCACTACTGTAAGATATTTTATTTTGAAGGCATGAGTTATGTACACAATACTACATCATACATCACTACCTATCTGTAACTATGGATACCGAATATCAACATCACCCCACTACATCATGCATTACCCATGTGTAACCATTGCATATAAGATGTCACTAATCATTAAAGGGTATATTATGGAATGATGGATAATCAAATACCACTACATCACTACCTATCACACTCGCCAGTATTATACATTATAATTATTATTAATTAATATTTGCGTACAAATTGAAAGTAATAGAAAAACATTCAAAACACATCATAGTACATGAACTATACTGTACTTGCTAATAGGGAATTGCCCTTGGAATATCCCAAGTATATAACATGTTGTTATGACAACAGACCTAAAGACTTTTCAATTAAGTAACATCAATTATGTTATGTTAATTATTTGACAGTATCAATGAATATAATTATTATTGGATGATGTTCATATCAGCAACATTGGGAATTATAGTTCACATGTGACTACCTTATTCTCTGGAAAAGTGTTGTCTAATGAAACAGGCAATTGTTTTCAAGAATTAATTAAAACTATGAATAAATAAACAAATGAGAATAAAATAATAAACAATATTGTATAAGAGTTGATAACATTATGGATTAGAGATATATTTTAAACAAGATATTTTATACACTCCTTCAGTGAACAAGAAATACATGAACAGTAACTGTGAGACTCTGTATAGTGTGGTGTTTGCCTAACTAGGCTGTGAATAGTTACTAGAAACAACACAAGACTCCTTCCTTTCAATTCCTCACATGGGGCTCAAACATGAATCAATGGTGGAGCAGGGATAAACAATATATTATATTTAAGGTAATAAGTTATTTTCAAGTTAGTGTGATACAAGCTGTTATTATACACACATATAATAATGTATGTATGGCTTTTCAGTGGAACTTATAGCTTGTACACACACACACAACACCTCTATATACGGGATAGTGTACGTCTCTAGTTAACTTTTTAGTTTAGAATTTTGTGTTTATTAATAAGAAATGCTGATATTGGTTGTAAGGAGCTAACTCTAACTGACATGTGTTTAGTAAGTATTGTTAAATAACAAGTTGATAACCTTTTTATGTGATTAATATACATATACATACATATATACATACATAATTACATATACATGTACATATATACATACATACATACATACATACATACATACATAATTACATATACATGTACATATATACATACATACATACATACATACATACATACATACATACATCATAAATACATACATACATACATAATACATACATACATCATACATACATCATATCTACATACATACATACATACATACATACATACATACATACATTTATATATACATACATACATACATACATACATACATACATACATACATACATACATACATACATACATACATACATACATACATACATTTATATATACATACATACATACATACATACATATATACATACATACATACATACAACATACATACAACATACATACATCATACATACATATATACATACATACATACATACATACATACATACATACATACATACATAATTACATACATACATACATTCTTCTTTACTTTATTAATTTGTTTACATACATACATGTATACATACACATGTATACATGTATACATACATACATGTATACATACATACATGTATACATACACATGTATACATACTCCCACAATATTCATAAACATTTATATACATACCTGTATAAACACATATAACATTAAATATTTATGAATACATACATGTGTATATGTCTATATACTTATGTGTGTATAATTATATAAACATACATAATATTAATACTAATCTATAGTATATAATATTGTATGTATACACATACAATATTATATACTATAGATTAGTATTAACATTATATATGTTTATATAATTATACATACATGTTTCTATTTATTTATGCAAGCAGGCAATATGTATTTATAATTCACATAATTTGATTCATAATTTCAGAGAAACATAGCATGAGTTTCAAGGAAAGTTACATTAATGAATTCACTTATCGTAGATACCAATTTATTTCTTAAATATAAAATGATCCCCTTATATATTTAAATATAGTAATTCTCATACACCATATTTGATAAACTATTTATTAATTAAAATTAATTAATGATTAGGGTAAGTATGAGGTGTTTCCCTGGTGATTCCCCAGGGAAATTCCCCTCTTGAAATCAGACTATGAATGTCATTAATTTGTATAAAGTTTTTGAACTTCTTTGAACAAGCCTACAGCATGGAACTCTCACAAATGATTTGTGCATAAATCATGTGATAAGTCACATGACTTTCCAACAAGACAGGAATTTGATTTTCACTTATAGGGTAATGAATATACAAATATTTAATAATTCATGACAAATATAACATTATTATTATTATTGTTTGTTATTTAGATATTACACAGGAGAATATCTGTATTCTGTAATATCAGTTTATACATGTTTTGTTTCCAAAAAACCTATTACAAAAGTGATATTGTTTACTAAACTTTAAACTCTTTGTTTAGGAACCGAATAATAAATAAACTATATAAATATAGAATGTCATATTATGTAATCATTATGAACTATAGCAACTCAGTGGATTACAATTCTTAATAGTATACTTTCTTACCATAGATCACAGGATATATATATATATATATATATATATATATATATATATATATATATATAATTTAGATACACATCCCATAACATAACAATGTAATCGTAGGCAACTCCAGACATAGAAACTCGTTACTTTTACAAAATAAATATCTATCATTTCTGAGGTATCGATGAGATACTAAAATACATTAACTACCACTGCATATTCCTTGTTAAGAGATGTAACTCTTCTCGATGAAAATACATAAAAAAGGTATATGTCTAGTAGATCTATATCTAGAGTTACCACATTCAAAGAATCTTTGTCTATTTTATAACTACAAGTTAAAGAATATTGGAATAAACATTTTAATAAGTACAACAATAAACAAAACAAAAATCCATACCTTTTCCTTTTCAAGTCAGGGCTGGGCTAACTCCAGACCCAGTGTAACTTGCAATCACATGATCAATACTTTGAAGTATTGCACAATCTTGGCGGGGTTTATGGCGCCGACTATATAAATACGATAGATCGTTGCAGTTGAAATATTCCACGTTAATACATTTGCAGTGTCATATCGATACAGAAGCTGCTGATCTGTTATAAACTTTACTTTGAACAGTCAGTATCGTATCAACAGGTAGATTCTTAATTACTATTAGATCTACCTGCTTTGTACTGTATTGTGTCTTGCAATGGCAGAAATGCCATCTTTGGATCCACGGTTTGCTTTCTTGAGTCAAGGTAGAACAGCCGAGGTTCCAGTGGATATTGGATTGCATGGTATTGACCAGTTTTACTTTGAAGATCAAATGTTTTCAGAGCCACCAAAGGGTAATGGAGGTAGTAACTACCATATGAAAGCTACCTTAGGCGACCCCCTGATGAGTAAAATTGACCCCGTCACAGGAGGGGGCCTGTTTGATCATCACCAACTGGAAAGTGCTCTTCCATCGAGCTTTCACAACAACTTTTGGCTGAATCCACAAAATCCTTCCCAAAATCCTTCATCAATGGCGTTTCAACCTGTGAGTATTTCAAGTCAACTTCCTCCTGTTGGAGCGGAATATCAAGTCCAGACAGGTATGGAGTCCGTTAGGTCGCCTTATAGCCCAGAAAGTGAAGGGTCGTATGATGATGAGACTGGATTTCAACTTCCAGCAAATCTTGAGTTACAAGGAGGGAAAGGATTGCTTCAACTCACAGAGGAACAATTAGTAAGCTTGAGTGCAAGGGACTTGAACAGGCTGTGTAGAGACTTACCTGAAGATATCATAAAACAACTCAAGAAGAGAAGAAGGACCCTGAAAAATAGAGGCTATGCTTATAACTCTAGGGTTCGTAGAGTCTCACAAAAAAACCAACTTGAAAAGGAAAGAGACGAACTTCAAAAGCAAATCGCTCAGCTTCAAGACAAAGTGAAGTTACTAGAGCGTGAAACGGATTCGTGGAAAAGAAAGGCTCAAGCCCTTGAAAAGGGTAAAATCTCTCGTTAACTTTATATTAACTTCTTCGTCTTACCTCACTTTTTACTCTCCCTTTCTTTCTACTGTATGTACATTGTAAGTGTGTGTACAGTATCTGTTGCGTATTGTGTCTTTTGCTTGAATTCTCAAATTTTTATGTTAAAGAAATTTCCCCTAAAGATTTAGTGGATGTGTAATTTATATGAAACCTCCGTACGTTGCATGTTAGATTAAAAATATATACATCTTATATTTTGTAGGAGTCAATTATACTACCTGTTGTACATGTATAATTATTATAATATATATATAGTACCTATTTTTTTTTACATGCCCTACCACACTGATAATATGTGAATGTACTTCTTTTGTCATTGTATGGTACTAGTACCTTTTTTAATATGGTTTACACACATTTTTTTTGTCAAGTAAAGTTTTTTTTTGTTTTGCTTTGAGATATTATTACAGGTATAAATCACTTTACTACAATCTAATATATTTATTACATTTGTTATATGTTGAGTGTTTGTATGTGTGGTTGGTTATTTACTCAATGATATTTTTTAACTGTTATGGAAAATTTCAAATAATTGTTTTTTTTACAACACACAGCTGTACATATTTATATAATAAGAATATAGCAATTCAGTCACAGACTAACAGTAAATAAAATATTTGAAATACATGAGGGATATATGTAAAGGTGGAATATTGGCTTTAAAAACAGTAATGATATTTATAATACAGTTGTTATTAATATGAAAGTAGTTCTTGAGGATATGTTGAGGAAGTAGCTGTAATCAACAGAGTAAAAAAAAAATGCTGAGTGTATACAATCTATTTATAGTACTAGTACTAGTAAAAGTATGACATCATATACTATGTTTAGAACAGAGGCCTGTTTGAACAGGAATGATCCCAATAAGGATTCTGTCTAATATATAATGATATTCATGACAGGAGGTGGGACCAAGTTAAAGAGATGTGATGCAATCACATCTCTGATGTAATATATATATGTATAATTATAGAAGGTCATTCTATATAATTATATCACAGTAGAATAGCTAAATGCTATGAGATACATGTATATGGGTTTTTGGAATGTTGGGGAATTTTACCTCCAAACTCCGTAGGGGACACTGTGTTCATTTCTTCCTCTTCATCAATTGCAGTAGATAACTGTTCTAAATCCATTTCTTCAAGTTCTTCATCTTTAAGAGATGGATCTGTGTCCACCAATGGACTATAAAA
This sequence comes from Petrosia ficiformis, assembly GCA_947044365.1. NCBI lineage: Eukaryota > Metazoa > Porifera > Demospongiae > Haplosclerida > Petrosiidae > Petrosia > Petrosia ficiformis. Next base: position 7,396,357 of record OX345642.1, read on the forward strand.
ACAGAATTTAGAGTGTCTAACACTTAATAAAACAATGAGGATCTCTGTATATATAATAATTATAGTTTATATAATGAGGATCTCTGTAGAGTTATTATTGATCTCTGTATAATTATATATACATAGTTATTCTTTATAGTTAGGATCTCTGTATAGTGGTACTATATCTGTATATATAGTTATTTATAATGAGGATCTCTGTATAGTTACTATATTTTCTGTGGTATTGTCAGTTAACATGATACATACAGTTATGTTGTCCACACTATTGTATAATGCTGTGAATATATATATATAGTGTATAATAATATTATTAACATGTTCTTTTGAAGTAAAAATGACATTTTATGAAGTATAAAGTGTAAATCTTATCACTAATATAGTCTAATGTCTAAACTTAAATAAACAAACATAATACAAGATAAACATCACTATATCATACACACATACAATGTATGTATTGTGTGTATGTATGTAGGTAGGTATGTATAATTATGTGTGTGTGCGTATATATAACTGTATATATATATATAATTATAAATTGTAAGTATGTATAATACATACGTATAATTATATTACCTTGTTGCATGACAAGAAAAGAAAAGAATTCTTTTCAATTTCTTGTTGTAAAAGAAGTAGTTGAAAGACCACAATGAACCTTCTTCACCATAAGGATCTGATTCCAGATCAGGATTATAGCTATATGAGAGAGGGAGAGAGAGATAGTGTGTGTGTGATGAATGATTCTTGGGAATGATTTATAAATTGATTAGTAGCTGAAAATAGCACAATATAATTGTGTAATGTAATTTGTAATGAAGTGTGGACACTAATGGAATATTTGCTTGCCTGTCTCCAGATTTATCCCTGAAACCTACTAAAGACAAGCACTTACAATACTATCCTTATAAAACAGGATAAATTAATTATCAACCTGAAATAGGATATTGGGACTTCTATTTACAAAATACATTCTTCATTTATAAAGGATTCTCCCTGTCAGAAATATGTCTGCAGTATTATATATCAATATTGATGAATGTATATACACACTTCATTATAAATTGAAGGTATATACATACCATATCACACTTCATTGTATATACATACCATATCACACTTCATATAATAACCAACTTATAAAATACATCAGACATCACGGCAGTGCATTTCAATGGATACTCCCTCACTTTTACTACCATAAAATGATGTAATTATATTCATAGATTATCCATTAATTAAGAAACTTAATTGAATAACTGCTTTTAAAGCAACTAATTATATATATTTATTACTCAATTAGGACACAGTATTGTGCAATAACCATACCTTCCTAATATGGAAAACATAACACCAGGTGTCCAGTAAAGATTATATAACAGACAACTTTAATGTCATATGACCTTAGCTATGTAGTCATGTGACCACCACATACCTGTATATATCACAATCTTTTAGCTGAATTTCTTCATCTACTGCTCCCCAAAGTTGTGATTCCAGATTCACAAACATATCACCCCCAGCAGGGGATAGGTTGGATCGCACAGCATCCACTACCCACTGAACTGTTGGTTCACGACTAAACTCATCAGATTTGGCATCAGAGAAGTCGTAATCAGGATAGAAACAAGCATTGAGAGTTGACTTCAAATAAAACAATGTTTTATTTGATATCATATCTCTGAATTGTGGTCCATTACTGTCACTGTGTGTACTACATGTACTAATGGTACGTACTAACACAGAGGGCATTCCTGATGGTGGTAATATGGGACTGCCATATACTGGTGAACCCACTAAGGTTTGAGGTGGAGAAAGAGCTTGTACAGCATTCCCTGAAGATGTACCCTCTTGACTTGATAGTTGTTTATATAGCTTTTTATCATTACCAGCCATTTTACAAGAGTAGCTTTCAACACTGAAGAGAAAGATATTTAAAAACACAATATTAAAAAGGTGAAAAGATGAAAGGGCACAGAGTACATAAATTTAAAAAATGCAAACAGCTACTGAAGATTCTCATAATAGAATATTATATTGTATATACATTGATGTATATATAATAGTATGATCCCACACAGTGAATATTATGTGTAAAATGTAACAGTATATATAACACATTGTATGCACACACGCACAAAAACATTTGATATGTAGTGTAATGATCCTTCTAAAAAATCAGTTGATATTGTCTGGGAAGTTATGTTAGGTCTGGTACATGTTCCTCGTTACACCTGGCATATAGTAACAATGTAGTGGTTATATTATATATAACCACTGCACTGTCACTATATGCCAGGTGTAATGAAGAAATATATATCCTTATATGCTATGTATACTATGAAAGTGATTTAAATAAACTGGATATACACATGTACTACAAATCACACCATACATTATTATGCAACATTGCTATGGTAACTATGGTAACAGGTGCATTGGATCACATGGTCGAGTAAATATAATGCATGATTACTTAAATAACAATAATTCATTATAAACTTTAGTGATTTCATTAATGAAGCCTGGAGGAATAATAGTTGCTCTTCCTGGATATCGAAGGTAACATTTGTTTTTCAAGTCTGCCCTTTCTCATGACAAGCACAATGGAAAGAATGTTTACAATAGATATCTTTAGTAGGTTAATAATATTCATATATGGGCGTGAGTAAAGGGTTAAAATATTCATGAGGCCACACATACATTCGGCTGCAACATACATATATATAAGTATGTGTGTATAATGGTATATAATATGATTTATAGTATAGTATATTGTTTTCAACCCCCAAGTGTGTAATGAATATTATATTATATTACTGATACTATTTATCAATGAATATTATTTATTATAGGGTCCGAACTGTGTAGTAATATTATAATGGGTCTGGTAATATTAGACATCCTTACTATAATATTACATCATATGAACATATGACACTATAAGTGAGTAAACAATGTTTGAACTTTCATAATGACAATTTTAAGATATACATAAATAGATATGAGACAACACACACATACTATATCTAACAGGAATTTCAAGTACACTTTTGTGGTAATACCATCTGTAACAACACAATGGTGTATCACATGACAAGTCACAAGATCCAAATACTAATAGGTCAGTGCTACTCTACTACTTTCATTATTTGAAAAACAAGATTGTAATTATAATAAACAGTCTACTTGTACATATAAACAAACACCATCTACTGAAAGGAACAGTTCATAAACACTACAGAAAGACAATATCTACAAAATTGACTGAACCCTGCATTTCTTACTCAAAATAGAAAGCGTTAGCTGCTATATATAAATAGAAAGAGTTCGCTGCTATATATAAATAGAAAGAGTTCGCTGCTATATATAAATAGAAAGGGTTCACTGCTATATATAAATAGAAAGAGTTCGCTGCTATATATAAATAGAAAGGGTTCACTGCTATATATAAATAGAAAGAGTTCGCTGCTATATATAAATAGAAAGAGTTCGCTGCTATATATAAATAGAAAGAGTTCGTTGCTATATATAAATAGAAAGAGTTCACTGCTATATATAAATAGAAAGAGTTCGCTGCTATATATAAATAGAAAGAGTTCGTTGCTATATATAAATAGAAAGAGTTCACTGCTATATATAAGTAGAAAGGGTTCGCTGCTATACATAAATAGAAAGAGTTCACTGCTATGCATAGAAAACCACAACACCATTCTTATAGTAATGAATGGTTACACAAAGGAGCCTCAGGATAGTAAGTACAGTATTTTCATCTCTTAGTGAGTGGAGCGCCTGGCTGGTACAGATACTGGACGAAAGCTAGTGGAAATGGTAACAAAAGCCTGACCAAATGAAACACGTGGGCGTGGCATCTTCTAACATGTGGCCATAACATCTTCTAACACGTGAGCGTGGCATCTTCTAACATGTGGGCATAACATCTTCTAACACATGAGTGTGGCATCTTGTAACATGTGAGTGTGGCATCTTGTAACATGTGGGCATAACATCTTCTAACACGTGAGGCTGCCATCTTCTAACACGTGATGTAACACATGATTGTACATAGTTGATGAATGTTTCGTGAGCAGCCTAAATTCTGTGAATGTACCATTAAAGTAAGGCTAGTTGAGATGGAATGAAATACATAACTTATTCTTAACAGAAGGAAATGAATCGTTTTACTGAAAGTGTACTAATTTGTAATAAACAATGAAATATGAAATTACACACATAACACACACACATAACCATGTACCAGACATTGGTTGCTATGGTTACATGTACTCTATCAACATACCGTCCACTAATACGACACACTCCAGTATCAATAGACAGAGCTGAGCTGATACTATCCAGTCTTGCATTCTCTAGTAACTTCATTTTAATATAAGTTATGTGATTCTCTTCAGTACACAGTAATATGAGAGGTAAGGTGTCTTCTTTGATGTAATAGTAACTACAATTTCTCTTTTTATTATAGAATGAGAAATAGATCTTTAAAAGTTTCGTAAACTGTTAATAGATCCAGATGGAGGTCGAATATGATGAGTGTGCGGGTTACTACTCCAACAACTGATAATACTGACCTTACTTACACACAATGAAGCAGATATGCTAGTAGTATCACTATAACACTTAGCCATAAGATAAGTATATGTATATATCATAAACTATAACTTAACTAACTTAAAATATTCTTAAAGAGGTAGAGTTGTTTTCCAGGAAGGAGGAGAATAGGAGTGTCTTTATTTCTTAGCCGAGATAGCTTCTTATCAAATTTGTCTTATACTTGAGAGTTAGATAATAGTTGTTTGAAGTTCAGAAAGTATCTCTCTTGTCTGTCTGTTGAGGGAAAGAGTTGCTGAGTAAGTTCCAGTAAACACTTGATAATTACGTAACTAGCTAATTAATAATTAATTAAAGGGACTTCCTCTTTTATGTAATTATGGATCCTATTGCTATCCAAGATGTGTTACCTCCATTTCCTGTTCCCTTGGAAACCTTAGCATACTGGGGGCGTGGTCCAGGAGAAGATATTACACTTATACCCTCTGGATGGGAAGGGAGAATTACCCCAGAGGGAAGAGTATTCTTTGTCGAGTGAGATACATGTGTTTTGTACATATATATACATGTATATATATCATTCTATTTATATATAGTCACAATAATCGAAAGACACAATGGATACACCCAACCACTAAACTGAAGTATAGAGTGCCACCATGTATGATAATGATGTACTATATAATAATAATACATTACATGTTTCTATTCTTACAGATCTTCCTTATGGATGGCAATTATTCAAAGATGATGATGATGTACTTGTGTATGTTGAGTAAGTTATGTGTACAAATGTCATTTATTAATGTACATAGTGTATCTACCTTAATAGGGTGCTCTAAACCCTAAAACCATAATCCTAAACTAATCCTCAGCCCCAAATCCGAACTGTGATGCCTGAACTCCAAACCCTATTCTGAAACCATAATCCTGAAGCCTAAACTAATCCTCAGACCCAAATCCAAATTTTAACTCCTAAACTCAAAACCCTATTCTGAAACCATAATCCTGAACCCTAAATTAATCCTCAGACCCAAATCCCTAACTGCCAAGTTATAAAAACATTTATATTGAGTGTGTAATTATGATTCTTATTTAGTCATTTAGAAGGACTCAGTACTAAATTAGATCCTCGTTTCCTGAACAAAATGGCATATGAATTCCCTGAAAAATATGGGATTCGATCCTTTAATCCTCTACGTCATCGACTAAAACCTTATTCTACAGCTGATGATACACTTGAAGGTATAGATCTGCAGGGAAAGGTTGCTATAGTAACAGGAGCTAATTCTGGCCTAGGTGAGTAATTAACTAATGTTGTTATATTTGTACAACAGTTTTTCTGACAGGTTTTGAAACTGCTCGATGTTTGGCATCACATGGTTGTCATGTGATCTTAGCTTGTCGAGATCATAGTAGAGGAATGAATGCTGTGAGACAAATACAACATCAACATGTAAATAATTTTGATAATATTATGGAATACAAATTATATAATAATATATTGTATTATGCCAATACAATGTATGATATATAATAAGTATTATGTGTGTATTACAATACAATGTATAATAGTATATTGTATTATGTGTGTATTATAATATGGTATTATGTGTGTATTACAATACAATGTATGATAGTATATTGTATTATGTGTGTATTATAATATGGTATTATGTGTGTATTACAATACAATGTATAATAGTATATTGTATTATGTGTGTATTATAATATGGTATTATGTGTGTATTACAATACAATGTATGATATATAATAGTATATTGTATTATGTGTGTATTACAATACAATGTATGAGTATTATAATACAATATACAATACTTAGTATTGTATTGTATTACACAGCCTTCAGCTCAAGTAGAGTATAGAGACTTGGATCTTAGTTCTCTAAGGAGTGTGAAACTATTCTCTGAGTTCTTTATAGCCTCTGGTCTCTCTTTAAACATATTAGTTTGTAATGGAGGAGTATATGAGCCACAGTTCAAGCTAACTGAAGATGGGTTGGAGAAACACTTTGGTGTAAATTTCTTGGGACATTTCTATCTTGTTTCTCTTCTAATAGATGTACTTTTGAAGTCCCAGCCATCTCGTGTTGTCATTGTATCTTCAGATTCACATTGGTATGTTAGGAATATATATACGTATATATATATATAGTACAGTATTATTACTATATGTAGGTACTCATCTCCTAAATCATCTGAGTTGGATATGCAACTTATCCAAAGACCATCTCGTGATACCTACAATGCATTTGCTGCTTATGGTAGCTCAAAGCTTTGTTGTCTTCTGTTTGCACAAGAACTACATCGTAGATTTGCAGGGAAAGGAGTTACTTGTAATTCTGTTCATCCAGGAAATCTGTTGTCCACAAACTTGATGAGAAATGCTGGCTGTATGTACAAGACAGCTGTGATATTAGCCAGACCTTTCACTAATTCTATAGTAAGATGTGTATCCTACATGCAACAGCATTTGTAAAAGGGACCTTATCCCATTTGATCAAAGGCTTGCCTTTAATTGCCTGCTCTTCCTCCATTTTGTACAGAAAGAGCTCTATTTGATACCAAGTATTGTTGCATTTGATACAGTAAGCATTTCATCAAAATTGCTCTGCAGGAAAAGGTCTCTTTTTGCAAATTAGGCCACACATAATTATTATAATTATGTCTCCCTTCCTTTTTAGTCTCAAGCCACTTCTAGTATTGTGTTCTGTGCAGCTCATCCATTAGTAGATGGTATTAGTGGTTTATATATGTATCGCTGTTGTGTTGTTGAGCCTTCCTATGAGGCTCAGAGTTATGGAACCGCTAATGCATTGTGGGAACTAAGTGAAAGTATTATAACTACAAGTACCTCAAAATGGGGACCAGTTATGTAAACAAAATCTTCTAATTGAAATGAAATTCTCAAACAAAAACACTATAAAATCAATTTATAAAAATTGGGTGAAATTTGAAATCAAATGTTTTTAAATTGGGTGGAAAAACAGCTTATTAGTTTGGTTTGGTTTGGTTTTTAAATTCAAGGTTGTTCTATTGTAAACTTCACTTTACCAGTAGCTTCCATTTTCTGTACAATATTAGTATCACCAAACGCAGCAGCTGGAGTATATATACCTCCTCTGTAATGATGAGAATTAATAATGTATTATTAAATTAATGGGTTAATACATTGGAGGTGTGGAGGGACTGATGGACAACTACTGGTAAATTAAAGGACTATTTAATGGACTATTGGATTAATAGACTAATGGACAGGTGGACTAATGGTGTAATGGAATGTACTACTATATTAAGATCACGTCACTTACTCATCTGGTAAATTAGCTCTCTCATCAAGTAGACATAAAGCACTTTGTACAATCATCATAGACGTAGCTACATACGCAGGTTCTATAATGAAGAGAATATAGTATTACTAATGTTAGTAAATATTGCTTACCTGCTCCTCGTACTTTAACTCTCAGAGAAGTATCTGGTTTTTTTCTATATCAGGTTAATTAATTATTAATTAATAAACACATTAATTAATTTACTTGTCAGTATTATCCACACTGTATCCTACTCCATGTATTGTAGTATTAAATGAACTTCTATCCAACTGAAGAGATGAGATGAGATTATGACGTGGAATAAACCAATACATACCTGTGCTTTGTTAGGTCCTCCTTTACGAAACACACCAGCTGTAAACAGCGCTGGATACTATAAGAATCAAAAGACACAATGTATCATTATAGAACATATCTCTGTATACATACCTTACACAATAGCTTGAATCCCCAGTTAGTATAGTTAAGAGGTATAATAATAAAGAACATCAATGTCATACCAATGAATCGCAACAATGTACCAACACTATAATACACCTTTGTACGAAACTAAAGAGTTAACAAAGGGTTAATAATAAACTAGAGTTAACAAAGGGTTAATAATAAACAATAGAGTTAATAAAGGGTTAATAATAAACTAGAGTTAATAAAGGGTTAATTATAAACTAGAGTTAATAAAGGGTTAATAATAAACAATAGAGTTAACAAAGGGTTAATTATAAACTAGAGTTAATAAAGGGTTAATAATAAACAATAGCGTTAACAAAGGGTTAATAATAAACTATAGCGTTAACACAGGGTTAATAATAAACTAGAGTTAATAAAGGGTTAATAATAAACAATAGAGTTAACAAAGGGTTAATTATAGAGTTAATAAAGGGTTAATAATAAACAATAGCGTTAACAAAGGGTTAATAATAAACTATAGCGTTAACACAGGGTTAATAATAAACTAGAGTTAATAAAGGGTTAATAATAAACAATAGAGTTAACAAAGGGTTAATTATAAACTAGAGTTAATAAAGGGTTAATAATAAACAATAGAGTTAACAAAGGGTTAATAATAAACTATAGCGTTAACAAAGGGTTAATAATAAACTAGAGTTAATAAAGGGTTAATAATAAACTAGAGTTAACACAGGGTTAATAATAAACAATAGAGTTAATAAAGGGTTAATTATAAACTAGAGTTAACAAAGGGTTAATAATAAACTATGGAGTTACCAAAGGGTTAATAATAAACTATGGAGTTAACAAAGGGTTAATAATAATAAACTATACAGTTAGTAAGGGGTTAATAATAATAAACTATACAGTTAATAAGGGGTTGATAATAATAAACTATATTTAAATAATTACCATTGGAGTGTTGTACTTCTCATTACGATACTGAGCACTTCTTACCATCTGTTAATTAATAATATTAATACTATTATAATACACGATTATTAAAGCTCACACAAGCTCTATCAGACCCCATAAATGGAATACACCATGAATGAACAACATCACTATAAAACAACCATCTCCTTTTTGGCATACGAACATCAGGTAATTTAGGTCGTGGTTGGGTAGAACTTTTTCGTAACTCCTCAATCTTCTTCCAGGAACGCATACCTCTCAAAATGGATTCCCAGGTACCAGTATTAACAACTTCAGCCTTTGATTAAATTATAATAATGATAATTTAACAACTATTAATTACTTACTTTAGTCTTAACATAGCTCTCAACGTAAGCAAGTTCACCTATACACAATTATATGTATGCATCATCTCTCTATCATCAATTACTAACCATTAAATGCTCTTTGTAATATTAACACACCCATATCATTAGGTATACTATCAAATCCACAATAGTTAACAATATATACACCAGCCTCTTTAGCCTGCTCACCATATCGTGATATCATCAGTTCAACAAACTACATATATGTATTGTATGAAGTATATAAGTGTGTGTGTAAGTGTGCAAGTGTGTGTATATGTACGCAAGTGTGTATATGTACAAGTGCTGAGACGTACATATGTTTCTCCAGTGATATCCACATAGTCACATTTCTGGCTCACACAACTCTTAACTACTACTTCACCATACTCTATATACTATAATATATAATTGATAATAGATTAATAATTATTACATATTAATTTACATACTGGTCCAACTACATCAATTATCACTCGTGTCTGTGCACACATAGCTTCAATTGATTCCACATCATTAACATCTGCTTTTATTATATCCACTCCCTCAATACCAAGATCTGAAATAATTAATAAAAGTTAATTAATTATTAATTTAGTTAATTATATATATACCTTGCAGAACTCTTTTGATTTTGTCCTCATCACGACCTGCCACTGCCCATTTTAATGTTTGTCTTCCACTAGTCTGTATACTGTATATATCTTCAGCTACAAATTTACCAGTATAACCAGTTACACCAAATACAATAAGATCATATTTTCTTCCTTCACACTCTGTAGCCATTTTGGTCTTCAAGCAGTGAAGCCGTACTTTTACGTAAATTTTCCGTTTATCTTAGTGCAATGCAACAAGAAATTCCTAAGTGGTCATAAGTAGTCATATATGCAAACCAACACCTTCTTTTGCTAAACAATTAGTAATAACATATTTAAAAATTGGAAAATAAAATGAGTTAATTCAAAGTCGTTCTATTGTAAACTTCACTTTACCAGTAGCCTCCATCTTCTGTACAATATTAGTATCACCAAACGCAGCAGCTGGAGTATATATACCTCCTCTGTAATAATGAGAATTAATAATGTATTATTAAATGATTGGACCAGTATATATACTGGAAGAGGTCATTGATGTTGTTTTGTTGTAGATTAAGTAACCATGCATAACCACCTGTAACTGTAATAAAATTAACCCTTCTGGTAATTAACTACAAATGTAAACATGTTATTAATGTCTAATGCTCTCCAGTAAACAGCTATATATATAGTAATAATATAATTATATATGTAAGCGCTTGCACTATTAAACTGATTATGAGATTATCACATGTCACTTACTCATCAGGTAAATTAGCTCTCTCATCAAGTAGACATAAAGCACTTTGTACTATCATCATAGACGTAGCTACATACGCAGGTTCTATAATGAAGAGTTCAATATAGTATTACTAATGTAAGTAAATATTGCTTACCTGCTCCTCGTACTTTAACTCTCAGAGAAGTATCTGGTTTTTTTCTATATCAGGTTAATTGAATTATTAATAATTAATAAACACATTAATTAATTTACTTGTCAGTATTATCCACACTGTATCCTACTCCGTGTATTGTAATATTAAATGAACCTCTATCCAACTGAAGAGATGAGATGAGATTATGACATGTGGAATAAACAATACATACCTGTGCTTTGTTAGGTCCTCCTTTACGAAACACACCAAATGTGAACAGTGCTGGATACTATATATAGGAATAGAGACACAATAGTGGTTGATTATAGCATTATAAGTATTGTCCTAAGAAACAATAAACATTATAAATAAACAATAAATAACAATGATTACATCATAATTATAAAAAACAAACAAAACACAATAGAATAAATATTACATACCTTACGTAGTAAATTAAACCCAAAGTTAGTGAAGTTAAGAGGTACTATAATGAACAGCATTAAAACAATACCAAATATCTTTAATAATGATCCAACAGAATAGACTTTTGCATTAAACTAACGAGTTAATAATACATTACTAATAAACTATATACATGTATCTATATATGTACCTACCATTGGAATGTTGTATTTCTTGTGACGATAGCGAGCACTTGTCAATATCTGTTAATTATTATAACATTTACTAGATAACAATTATATTATCACTAACACAAGCTCTGTCTGAACTTCCAAATTCATAACACCAAGAATTAGTGACATCACTGTAAAATATTGATCTCCTTTTTGGTATGTCAACATCAGGTGGTTGAGGGTGTTGGTGGTCAAGTGCACGCTGAAATGCCTTGATTTGTTTGTAATTACGAATACCTCTCAAGATTGACTCCCATGTTCCCGTATTAAGCACCTTAACCTTAATTATTATAATTAATTAATTAATTATATAATTATAAACTAATACTTACTTCTGGATCCATGTAGCTTTCAACATACGACAGTTGACCTGTTAGTAAAATAATTTACTATTGTTTTTATCTGCTATTAATTACTAACCATTAAATGCTCTTTGTAATATTAACACACCCATATCATTAGGTATACAATCATATCCACAATAGTTAACAATATATACACCAGCCTCTTTAGCCTGCTCACCATATCGTGATATCATCATTTCAACAAACTATTTAATAATATACATAATGCGTGTATACATTAGTATGTAACTATATATGCATAACTGAGTATGAAATTATAAGTGCATGTGAATGTCATGTGATGAGTGGGTGTGATTTACATGTGCATGTGGTTGTCATGTGATGAGTGGGTATGATTTACATGTTCATGATTAACACATACTACGTACATATGTTTCTCCAGTGATATCCACATAGTCACATTTCTGGCTCACACAACTCTTAACTACTACTTCACCATACTCTATATACTATAATATATAATTGATAATAGATTAATAATTATTACATATTAATTTACATACTGGTCCAACTACATCAATTATCACTCGTGTCTGTGCACACATAGTTTCAATTGATTCCACATCATTAACGTCCGCTTTTATTATATCCACTCCCTCAATACCAAGATCTGAAATAATTAATAAAAGTTAATTAATTATTAATTTAGTTTTAATTACCTTGCAGAACTCTTTTGATTTTGTCCTCATCACGACCTGCCACTGCCCATTTTAATGTTTGTCTTCCACTAGTCTGTATACTGTATATATCTTCAGCTACAAATTTACCAGTATAACCAGTTACACCAAATACAATAAGATCATATTTTCTTCCTTCACACTCTGTAGCCATTTCTAGTGTGTTTGTATATTTTCGTTTATTCTTGTGTTATAAACAGTATAGTATATTTACAGGATATTTCCGTGTATTTAGCTGACAACAGGACCACATATCACTATGTTCACAGCAAAGAAACTTCCAACAACTCACAAAGATCTCATTCATGATGTGTCATATGATTTTTATGGTCGTAGAATGGCAACATGCTCTTCCGATCAAAGTGTGCAGGTACTTACGTATGTACGTACACATCCATATTTACCTATGTATATTACATATTTAGGTGTGGGATATAGATACTGAGGGAGAATGGAAACAAACTGCTCATTGGAAGGTTAGTATCTGTCTTCATGCATTCGGTTTCTCATACCCATACTACAGACTCATTCCGGTTCTGTATGGCGTGTAACTTGGGCTCATCCAGAATTTGGACAAGTATTAGCTACTTGTTCATTTGATCGAACTGTTGCTATATGGGAAGAACATGGTATGTATGTATGGACATGTGTATGTATGGACATGTGTATGTATGTACGTATGTATATGTATAATGTATGTACGTATATATGTATATAAAGTTGCTGATAAGAAAAGCAGTGGTCAGTCTGGTGGTGAAACACATTGGGTTCACAGAGCAAGTCTTGTTGATAGTAGAACATCTGTTAACGATGCTAAGTTTGCTCCAAGGCATCTTGGTCTAATGCTTGTAAGTATAATTAATATAAATGATGTATATTTTATAAATCTATCAGGCTACTTGCTCTACTGATGGAAAGTTACGTATTTACGAAGCACCTGATGTTATGAATTTATCACAGTGGCCTTTAATGGTAATTATTAATTAATAATAATAATAAATATTCATTAACATTCCTCTTTAGCATGTATTAAGTTGTAAACCAGGTACTAGCTGTTTATCATGGAATCCATCAAGGTACGTACATGATACTATATATGTACATGTATACATACACATATCAATTTTCATTTATTTGTTTTGTCATTTGCTTCATGGAAAGTTCAAGCCATGTCAATCCTTCACTTAATCCTTATTATTGATTATATTACACTATTATAATAGAAGTCACAAAGGGCCAAAGCATCATTTGCAGTTCTTCATAATGAATCTTTTAATCCAGTTAACCCAGAATTGTAGTGTCTGTCTGTTCATACAGGGCTCATCGACCAATGATTGTAATTGGCACAGATGATCCAGGACAAGTTGCATCCAGTAGATTACAAATATTTGAATATAGTGAAGAAACAAGGTAAATAAACTTTATATTGACAAACAATGAATTTTATTGTTTGCAAAACAATGTATTATGTTGTATACTGTATTGGGATCATTATCTACACTAATAATAAACAATGTATGTTATTGTTTACAAAACAATCCAATGTATCACATACTGTTTTGTAATCATTTGTACAGTAATAATAATAACAAACAATGTGTATACTGTATTGGGATCATTATCTACACTAATAATAAACAATGTATGTTATTGTTTACAAAACAATCCGATGTATCGCATACTGTTTTGTAATCATTTGTACAGTAATAATAATAACAAACAATGTGTATACTGTATTGGGATCATTATCTACACTAATAATAAACAATGTATGTTATTGTTTACAAAACAATCCGATGTATCGCATACTGTTTTGTAATCATTTGTACAGTAATAATAATAACAAACAATGTGTATACTGTATTGGGATCATTATCTACACACAATGTATGTTAATGTAAATAATAAACAACATTGTATTATGTATCTTTTGTATAATATAATTTGTTGTTCTTACAAGAAACATTGTTTAGTAATATATAACAGTTTGTAAATAATCAAGAATACCATAATCCACATGTTTTTACCTTATAAGGAAATGGGATAATATACACAGTATAGTGGGTGTAGTGTTTGATCCTATACATGATGTTATATTTGCACCAAATCTTGGCAGGTAAGCTAGATGAGTGTGGTATATAATTAATTGATTGTCATTAATTAGAACACATCACATCTTAGCTGTAGCATCAAAAGACGTTGATATTCTACAAATTGTTCCAAATGGGTGAGTACATATAAACCACATTTAATAATCACATTACCTTCTTTTTTCAGTGTGGATGTTGCTGGTCATACAAAGTTAGAAGTTCGTCATCCAGCCCAACTTGATCATCAAGGTATTCAAGTTTGGAGAGCTGAGTGGAATGTGACTGGTACGACTCTCGCTACTGCTGCCGATGATGGATGTGTTCGATTATGGAAGGGTAAACATTTTACGTCTGTTCACAACATTCACGATGACCTCAAAATTTAATGGATTTATATGTATTATAGTGTATAGATTGATGTCCCGTGGATTGAAATTTGTAGGGTAAAAAGATTGTTGGTCATTCCAAACTAACATTTTCTTGAGGTCATTGTGAACGTGAATGACATCTACTGTGCATTATATAAACATGTTTATTCTTACAGCTAATTACCAAGAAACATGGAGATGTATCTCTGTAATTAAAGGAGATGGAATACCTCTTCCTCTTCCCTCGTCATACTCTCATCCTCCGACTATCCAGTCTACACTAACTCCTGTGGCTTCACTTGTAGCTAGCGGTTTCTCTCTTGGACTCACAAGTAATAAAGGAAGCTGGTATGTATGTACTAAAATATTCATATAATCATTCATACAATTATCCATTATAAATATATTTTCTACAGGATGAATGAACTGGGTGATTTGTAATTATATAATTATCATCAAATTATTGTAAATACATATTTTGAAAAACCACACCTAGACAATCATCATGGCTGTTTCCAGAGTTAGTGGTGTACTGTCATCATTAGTTACACGTCCTTTGTGGTTGAGTAGAACTATTACTACCACATATAAACTATTTAGTGATGAAAAATCATTAGAAGAGGCTAAACAAAGAGTAATGCAACTCAAGGAAGATCCTGGAAATGAAAAGAAACTTCATTTGTATGCCTTTTATAAACAGGTACAGGGCCTAGGGATGTTAATATCACGTGATTACATTTAGATAAGCTCAACGATTTGTCAATATCAAAGTTGGGACTGGGAAGTGCTCATCAGATTAGCACTATATGAAATCATATATGTATGTATTGTATTGTATACTAGCTATATTGTAATCGTTATGAATAGTAATAATAAACAATTTATTGTATACTAGTTATATTGTAATCGTTATGAATAGTAATAATAAACAATTTATTGTGTACTAGTTATATTGTAATCGTTATGAATAGTAATAATAAACAATGTATTGTATACTAGTTATATTGTAATCGTTATGAATAGTAATAATAAACAATTTATTGTATACTAGTTATATTGTAATCGTTATGAATAGTAATAATAAACAATTTATTGTATACTAGCTATATTGTAATCGTTATGAATAGTAATAATAAACAATTTATTGTATACTAGTTATATTGTAATTGTTAGTAATAATAAACATTCCATTAGTGGATACTGTATTGTATAATCTGATTAATTATTCATTAGGCTACTAGTGGTGTGTGTAATACTAAGAGACCAGGTATGATGGATTTTGTTGGTCGTGCTAAATGGGATGCTTGGAACAAGTTAGGCGATATGTCAAAGGTCTGACCAATCAGATCATTTCTCACATTTTATTATGTAATATTATGAAATAGACTGATGCCATTACAAATTACTGTCAGTTAGTGGATACATTAGTGGGTGGGGCTGAAGTAACTGAACAGACCATACCCACTTCTAATCAGACTTCCGGTGATATACTTGTTTCGAATGACAAAGGTGTAAGGACTGTCACTTTGAACAGACCTGCGAAATACAATGCTATCACTGTGCAGGTATATATTATTATAATATTGCTTTATGTTATTAATTGCCTTGATGTAGATGTATGAACGTTTAACGAACATTTTAAAATCATCTGCTACAGATAATAACGTAAGAGTTGTATTACTTACAGGAACTGGTGATTATTACTGTAGTGGTAATGATCTCTCTAACTTCTTGAATATTCCTCCAGAGGGACCTGAGAAATTAGCAGCAGATAGCGCTCAACTATTGAAGTAAACATCAATCCATTCATCAATTTATCCTTCCATCCATCTATCTATTTATCTATTCATTCATTATCCATCCATTCATCCTTTATCTCAGAGATTTTGTGTCATCATTCATTCAATTTCCAAAGCCTCTGGTCTCAGCAGTCAATGGACCAGCTGTTGGTATATCAGTTACTATACTGTGTCTATTTGATCTGGTATATGCCGCTGATAATGTGAGTCACATGATCTGGTAATGTATATAGTTGATAATGAGAGTCACATGATCTGGTAATATTAGTCACATGATTTGGTAATGTGATATTTAATGATTTGTTTCTTATTTCAGGCAACATTTCACACACCTTTTATGCAGCTGGGTCAATCCCCTGAAGGATGTTCTTCTTTCTTGTTCCCTCGTATGATGGGACCAGTCCGGGTATTTATATAACCTATCTATTTATCTATATATCTATCTATCTATTTATAGGCTAATGAGATGCTTATACTGGGCAAGAAAATATCAGCAATGGAGGCATACGATAGAGGTCTTATAACACGAGTATATCCTCAAACCGAATTTCAGGATAAAATCAGAGAGATTGTAGAAGAAATTGCTAATTTACCTCCAAATTCCGTATTACAATCCAAAGCTCTCATTAGATCCTCATTTAATCATATGCTAGAAGAGGCTAATGAGAAAGAATGCAAACTATTGAATGAAAGATGGCTGTCTGATGAATGTATGCAAGCTATCATGAACTTCATGCAGAGGAGGAAATAAAACTAGTGGAACATGACAGTAATATAGGAATGCTGATTTATTAACTTATAATTGTTTCCATTGTTCATTTTGACCAAAAAGATCATGATTGATTAATTAATAGGTACAATACTAATATAAAATTAGCTATTATAAATACCATGTCTTCCAAGTTAACTAATAACGATAATAGTCTGGTTTAAATGGCCCTTCTTTATTAATATCAAGATATTCCGCTTGTTTGTCTGTCAGTGTAGTCAACTTTACACCCAAATGATCTAAATGAGCAGCAGCAACTTCTTCATCCAACTAAAATAAATAGATAGATAGATAGATAGATAGATAGATAGATAGAATGGTAGGTCAATTGGAAGTAGTAGAGAAACCTTCTTCGGTAGATAGTAGAGTCCAACCGGATATTTTTCATTGTTAACCCAAAGTTCTATCTGAGCCAAAACCTGATCACATAATGAATGACATAGTAACATCAGTGATAAGTCATGTGATTCAACTAACCTGATTTGTAAATGAGTTACTCATAACAAAACTAGGATGTCCCATTGCACAACCCAGATTAACAAGTCTACCTTCAGCTAGTAATATCACATGACGTCCATTAGGTAATTGATATCTATCAACCTAAAGATATTAATCTATTTAACCTTTCTGTGACGTATTTATCATATTTTACAGACCTGTGGTTTGATGGTATCTTTCTTTCCATTTTTCTCAAGCCAAGCTACATCAACTTCAATATCAAAATGTCCGATATTAGCTAATATAGAATCATTCTGCATCTCCATAAAGTGTTCTGAACGAAGTATATTACAGCATCCAGTAGCTGTCACAAACACACTAGCTCGTTTAGCAGCATCTTCCATTGTGGTAACCTCGTAACCTAAGAGACATAATATAGTAGTTGAGTAATGACATCATAAACCACACCCACCTTCCATGGCAGCCTGGAGTGCATTAATAGGATCAACCTCACATACAAGTACTCGAGCACCAAATGATCTCAAACTCTGAGCACATCCTTTCCCAACATCACCATATCCAGCAACAACACAAACCTATTGAAATAAATATTAAGCCAGTTAGTGAAATAAATAATGGACTCACCTTTCCAGCTAACATGATATCAGTAGCTCTTTTTATGCCATCAACTAAAGATTCTCTACAGCCATATAAATTATCAAATTTACTCTGTAACAAAAATATATTATTACCTAACTGGTTAATCCAGTAAAGTGTTAATTATATCATCTTGTTTTACAATAACACAAAACACACCACATGTACATGTACATGAGGTCACCTTTGTAACTGAGTTATTAACATTAAAAGCTGGTATTTTTAATTCTCCTTTCTTCAACATCTTAGTGAGATTAGCAACTCCAGTAGTAGTCTCTTCAGACAGTCCACGAATACCTTATATATTAAACATGAGAAAATAATTAAAAATCAATAATAGATATTACCATCAAGTAATTCAGGGTATTTCGTATGCACTAAATTAGTCAAATCTCCTCCATCATCGAGTATCATATTCAGCTGTTTTCCATCAGGCCAGTATAGAGTCTGTTCTATACACCATATATACTCCTCATCTGTTTCACCTTTCCATGCATATACAGCAATACCAGCTTTAGCCACAGCAGCTGCAGCATGATCTTGTGTTGAAAAGATATTACATGAACTCCATTGTACCTGGATAGATAGATAGATAGATATATAAACTGATAAATGCACAGACAGAACGTCTAGATCATAAACAGTTCAAGCTCACTTCAGCGCCTAGTTCTAACAGGGTTTCAATCAATACCGCTGTTTGGACAGTCATGTGTAGACAGCCTGCAATTCTTGCACCTATCAAAGGTTTAGCTGGGCCATACTTCTTTCTCATCATCATTAGACCAGGCATTTCACCCTCTGCTAATTCAATCTCTTTACGACCAAATTCAGCTAACTCAATATTAGCTATGTAATGAAAATAAGAATTTAATATGATCACAATAATTATATATATATATATATATATATATAATTATATATATATATATAATTATATATATATATATATAATATATAATTATATATATATATATATATATATATAAACTATAATATTCTTGTAGTGATAGACTTACCAACTTTGTAGGGCACCTTTTCTGATCCAGCCATCTTTAAAAATATCGCAATCTAACAGACAAGTGAGACAACAGTAAACAGTTATAAGAACTAAACTGCAGCCACTCAGCCACAACACACCACGTGTGGGTGATGACCTTTTGATTAATTCCAAGTAGAGACAGACTTAATTAATGAGAGGAGTAGTCTTCCTGTACTCTGTACAGTCTATGATCTATGATGTAACCTACTAATAGATAATGAATATGGTTGGTTTCCAGAAATAGATGTAGTCAAGGCAACAGAAAAGAATATTAGAATTAGCTGGAATGGGTGGTTGCTGTACAAAAACTCACTCTACTAATAGAGAAGAAAGAGTGAGAACAAAGAACCAACCCTCTAATAGAAGAAGAGGTAGACAGAGAGACAATTATCAGCCTGTTCAAGAGAGGACATCACATGGTCAATCACATGGTTATCATGTGAATTTAAACACAGCGAATGTTCATGAGTTGTCAGTGCTACCTGGTATTTCATCACATAAAGCTTTAGCTATAGTTGAATATCGTACAACACATGGACCATTTACTAGTATTAATGATATATTAAATATACAAGGGATTGGTCCACAAACACTAGATAAAATACAAGATAAAGTTTATGTTACGTCACATGATCACAAAAGAGGATTACATGATAACATTAATCGTGAGTGTAGAGTATATATACTGTATGAAGCCACATATCATATATATATAATTATTGTTTAGTACAATAGTAGTAAATAAATTATAATATAATAGTACATTGTATAATAACAGTGACTATACAATGTTTATATGCAACAACAACAATAATAATGATTATAATGATTATAATGATACTACAATACTACAATGATACATATTATTATAAACAATGATGTTATATTCCTGTACTGTGTATAAATACAGTGCTATTGTAATGTATTATTCATATAGTCCACACTGTACCTACCAAGGGTAAGCATAGTTTGAGAATAGGTTCATGGAATCTAAAATGTTTTAGTGTTGAGAGGATTTCTGATAAGAAGGTTTTGGAAATAGTTTGCACAACAATCTTGAATAACCAGTCAGTATAATTAATTATGTGTATTGTAATTATAATTACATGTATCTATTTGTAGATTAGATTTAATAGCAGTTCAAGAAGTTGCTAGTCCAGATGCTTTACAAATGGTACATCTATCTGTGTTTGATCAACTCTACTTCCATTTCTCTTTCTCTCTGTCTCCCTCCCTATATCCGGTAGATATGTGACGAACTAAATAACCCAACATTAAGATCAGTAAAGTCACATGACCGTCACAAGTGGACATGTGCAGTATCACAAGCTACAGGAAGAATGTACCAGGTTAGCAGCAATACAACACAAAGAAAGAGTGTCTCTTGTTGACAATAATATATTCACATTTAGAGTCTAGAGTATAATGGATTTCTATGGAACGATAATAAATCTATTCAGTTAATTAATTCTGGTCTGTTGGGAGGTAAAGCAGTACATGGTCAAGATAGGTTTGTAAGAAAACCTTTCATTGGATATTTTAAGGTAGTCTATCTATCTATTAATCTATCTATCTATCTATCAATCACACAGGTTGGTAAATGGAGGTTTGTTGTTGTGTGTATTCATTTAAAAGCCACTGGATTGGATGGATCAGACATTCCTCAATTGAAGGTTACCATAACTACACATTAAATAATTATAGTTATTAATAATTTTGTTATGTTAGACTGAAATACATTTGTTACCATCACTAATGAAAGCTATAAAGGATCAAGGTAAGAATGATATGCAGTCATTCTTTAGTCACATGATAACAATATCAAGTCATGTGATAACCATTATTTAGTCACATGGTATTTTATTCTAGGACACTCGAATAGTATTGTTTTGGGTGATTTTAACATGGATTCTAATGATAACAGTAAGAAGTATGAGATTATAATTATGTAACGTTGTTCATATTGCCTCTTCAAAGGTTTTAAAGATTTACACAATACTGGTTATACTAATATAATCCCATCAAACACACCCACTAATATAAGTGGCCATAACCCGAGAGGAAGTCACCAGTATGATAACATATGGATAAATGATAAAGTTGGTTCCAGATACGAGAAAAAATGGCATGTAGTGAGAGATGGGTTAAAAATTAATGATAATGAAACGGTATCTGATCATTGTCCTGTTTGGGCAGACTTCAGAGTGTGATATGTGACTGTGTGATATGTGACCTTCAGAAGCTAATAATTTTAATTTATATTAACATTTTAAATAAATTATTTTTTTAATAAAAAGAGCTACCAGTATTTAATAATACTAATAGATCCATTATCAGGAGATCCAGTAATTATCATGGTATTATTAACAGTCATTAGATGTATTAGATTCTGCTGACGATGTACTGTATGAAGTAATAATCCTTTCTGTACAGAATAAAATAAATATTAAACATTGACTCAGTTATACTTCTATTTGTACTCGTAGGAAGATAACTAAATTTAGTATCTAAGATGGTTCTTCCTGGATACCAAATGTAGTTGGGTTCCTGTACAAACTACTTGACTTCATACATTATCACATGATTGTTTCATGACTTACATTAATGTCCCATACATTAAGTCTCCTTCTATCTCCACCCGATATTAATCTGTTTTCATGTATTGATAAACATCGTACCAGTCCAATATGATGATCTAGTATGTGTTCACATATACCTGTATGTTTGTACATGTATGTACACATGTATGTATGTATGTATGTATGTATTTTATGTATGTATGTATGTATTTATGTATGTATTACCATTGTGACTCCACAGTCTAATAGTACTATCAGCCGATGATGATGCGATGGTGTCATTATTACATACTATACATAACTAATGAGAAATATTATAATTATTTAATTAGTATGTAGATAGTTCTTACAATCTCCTGTGTGTGTCCTTTCATTTCATGTGTATTGTTACCTGTAGGTACATCCCATATCCTACCTATCCCATCACACCCTCCACTAATCATATTGTTATTATGTATGAAGATACAGCTAACTCCTAAATTATTATGTCTGAATTAACTAATTTTAAGTAATGTTGTATATACCTTCTTGATGTGCTATAAGGATATGTTGACACACCCCTTCGTTACAATTCCATATTCTCAGTGAACTGTCCCATGATCCACTGAATAATGTACTGTTATCAACTTTTAAACACTGTATAAAATGAAATATATATATAATTATATGTATGGATAGACGAAGGTATAAATATCATACAGTAATTGATGCTGTGTGTCCCTGTAGTGTATAGGAATGGATTGGTTTGTCCAATGTCATTTTCCAAACCTGTAGAGAACTATATACAACATATAATGAAGTTATAATTAATATGTTATATTCACCAGTCTGCATATCCTGATATTATAAAGTTATCATTACATGCTACTTGTTCTATGGGGCCTTGTCCTTCATTTAGTGACCATAGCAACTGACCATAGCAACTGACCATAGCAACTTCATTTAGTGACCATAGCAACTGACCAGAAGAACAATCAAATATGCGTACAAGTCCATCTGAGCATCCAGTTACAACACGACCATTCTATTATATAATCATTATTATAATAATTTATTACTATGATAAATTCATACTTACATGCAACACCATACAGTTGACTTCATCAGTATGTTGATCTAGTGTGTGTAATATACTAACAGACTCCAGACTCCAAATATACACACTACAATCTCTTGAACTTGTGACTAAAATATCACCTGTATATATATATATATATTAAATGACTGATTACAGCTTTATATGAACATTTTTATGTTAATTTGTACTGTGTCATTGTGAAGTATTATAGTAAAATAGTATGTGATATAAATAAGCAATACAATAGTATTGTCTCAGTGGATATAAATAATACACAGTAAACAGTAAACAGTAATACACAATGGATGTAAATAAACAGTAAACAGTAGTACACAATGGCTGTAAATAAACAGTAAACAGTAGTACACAATGGATGTAAATAAACAGTAAACAGTAATACACAATGGCTGTAAATAAACTGTAAACAGCAATACACAATGGATGTAAATAAACAGTAAACAGTAATACACAATGGATGTAAATACACAATAAACAGTAATACACAATGGCTGTAAATAAACATGATTATATCATACCTTCAGTTGCTAATGCTGTAGTTGGTTCTCGATGAGCTCTTAACGAAGGAGTGACACTATATATCCCCTTCCTCCAGTTATTATCTAGTATATAAGCTTTCATATAAACCATTTTCCATTGACACATGACGGGTTTGATAAGAGTAGGAATATCAACAATATCATGCATCTTTCCTTGAGGGGATGTTGGCCTCCCTCCTTGATACCAGTTTGGAATGGGGAGATCTTTGTATTGAATATAACCATGTTCATTGCAAAGGTTGTACCTACATATAATACAGTTAATGATCTGTATATTGTCAGTGTATGTATATTACCATATCTTATTATTATCGGCAATGGTTTTCCATTGCTTGCAACATTGAGCTGCAGAGCACAGTGATACTACATCAAGATAACTGAATATCTTCTCTGATATTTCTACTGGAAGTTGTGACACAAAATCAAATGAGAGAATACTTTCAATCTCTTCATACAACTCTCTTAAAATAGGAAACTAAGAATGAATAAATATCAATTCAGTATCATTATTAAATACAGTATAACATATACTTTTGTCTTCCTTATTAAAATCAATTGGAGTTCTTTTAGTTCTACCTCATCCAGCTGATCAATTGATAACAAGATGTTCTCCATACCTGCAAACCAGCTCCACCCAACTTACATATATTATATTCATAGTTGTTTGATTATCATTACTAAAATTATCTTTTTAATCAAAAACATGACTAATATTAATTTATTCTTATTATTTAGGAGGTTTCTTCATTTGTTTTGCTTCTTCAGCTTTTTGCTTAACTCTTTTCTCTCTCACACCAATTAGTCTAACATCAGCTCGTGCCTTCCTCAATGCCTCAAATACGCTATATTTCCTTTCATCTTCAGTGATCTCTCTGAATTCATACACCGGACGAGGTTGTCTGATGGCCATTAATGGACCTTTGAGCTGTTTAGCCACCTTGCAAGCTTCAGGCTGTATGTATGTGTGATATATAAATCAAATCAAAATAATTAATTATGTTAAAACTAACATCACTATCTTCCTTTCGTGGTTTCTTAGGATGGCGTGGGAAGAGTATTAGCTTACTTCTGTATTCTTTTAACCTCTGTACATTAGTTTGTAGTGATTCATACGACTTGTTTCGTCTACGATGATCAACAGAAATACCGATAGTGGGAGCAACTTTGGGTGGTATGCCAGCAGCCTGAGAGACATATACAATAACTAATTCACTTGTAAGTAATGTATTAGTTAGTTAACTATTAAGTAAACTACAGCTAGCAATAACTAATACGCATAAATAAACCTACTCTTAATTCATCAAGTGAAAATCCTCGTCCCGCTCTTATCCTCATATTATATTTACTAGTGGGACAATGAACTATAGGTCTCAAAGGACCTTTAGCTGGTCTAGGTGCAATACGAGCTGCTTTCTTGATACGTCTAATTCTTCTTTTCCTTTTCTTGGCTGGTTGATCAAACCATGTTTTTACATATCTCTGCCAATGCTTTTTGAAATGAGCATTTGGGATTACCTTATTACCTCTTCGAGTCATGACTGCTCCACCTCAGTCTACCAGATTGTATCTACAAAGAAAGCCAATCAAACACCTTTATAATAATATATAGTGTAATATAACTAGTGTTTATATCAATGAATACTACAGTTATCTATATATGTTTAATTTAGAAAGGATTAATGAAGATTTAGTACTAACTCACTTTTACCACTGAGGATGAAGAGATACCACGTGTCTCACGGTGTCTGGAAGGTATGTCACGTGATACCTTGTGACTCGTGGGTGGTGATGTATAATGGAAGAGATGGGTAATAGCAACCCTAGACGTCCAGAAAACTTAGAGGAAGAAAATTTGGAGGGAGAGCAAACACCAGAATTAAGAGTAAGAAATGAAGAAGGGAATAATAGAAGTCATGTGACGTATCATGTGATGGTGAACAGAGGGTCAAGAGATATGACCACTAATATTTATCGAGAGGAGAATCAAACACCAGATGAAGAATACAATACAAGTGGTTCTGATGATGATGTAGGAACTACAGCATTTACTGAGCTAGTAACATTACATATACTATCTCAGTTACTAGGTGGGAATAATGTTAGACAAAGGTATGTATGTGAGCAGTGGTTATTGTAATGAGTAATTAGAAAATCGTTTTAGGTTTCGACGACATGTACGACAAACACAAGATATTGAAGAAGGTAGGTGTGGTTTATATAATAATATTAATAATTATTTCTTAATTATAGAACCACCCAAGGCAACTCCTATGGATGTACGTAAGGCTGTATTTATATACATGTTTATATACATGTTTAACATTATATATGTTCTCATCTTGTTTTATATAGCCAAATTGTCATTTATATCAAGAGATTAAATGTAACATTGGACAATCATCTCCAGTGTTTACAGATTACACTCACATTATTGAAAAGACTCGAGCAGTAAGTAATAAAATGTAGTGTGTTGCTATAGTAACCATTTCTTAGAGACAATATTCTACAGATCCATTGTCCTGTTCTCAAAAATTATCAACTACATCTGAGTAAGTGTATTTTTAATGATCATGAATAGTCATGTGATATGTCACATGACTTAGGTTTCTTCCAAGACATTGCTGTGTAGCAGATTCATTTGAATCTCGTGTGTTTTGTGGTTCATATTCAAATGATGGGGATATATTTATATGTGCTCCACAAGGTAATGCAATATTAATACATGTATTTATTAATAATATAATTATATATATATAGATAGTTGTATTAGATTGTATAATACTGAAGGATCGAAATTTAATTGTTATAAAAATGTTGATGCTAGAGATGTTGGATGGAGTGTATTATCAACAGCATTAAGGTAATAGATAATATAGCATCTATGTAGTGTAATGTATAATAATATAATAATGTATTGTTTATTTATAATGTATTGTAATGTATTGTCATTTATAATGTATTGTAATGTATTGTCATTTATAATGTATTGTAATGTATTGTCATTTATAATGTATTGTTTATTTATTTATTTATCTTATAGTCCTGATCAAAACTGGTTTGTTTACTCAACATGGTCTCGATTTGGTATGTTCATATTTATCCTCTCTCTCTTGTATCAGGAGCTTATGAGTGCCGCTCATAAGCTCCTGCTTGTATCCATCTACATCTTCTATCTTTCTGCTCCTCACCTTTGCCCTTCTCCTCCATCCTAATATGATATTCAGTTAATATATGTAATGTACATGGTGAAGAGGAACATCATTATTCACTGGATCTATATCCTGAAGATGAATATCATTTTTGTGTTTTTTATGTAACATTTTCAAAAGACAACAGAGAAATATTATCAGCGTTAGTTATATATCATGATGTTATATATTTATGTATAATAGTTAATTAACTATTTATACAGAACTAGTGATGGTAATCTATATATCTATGATAGGGAGAAACAAACTAGAACTGTGATGGTAAGTTTGTAAATTAAAAATACAGTGTAGGAGTTGTATTACAATACAACTTGTACACTGTATTTTTAATTAATATTAATTAACATTCCACTGTATAGATTGATGCTCATCAAGATGATGCTAATGGTATTGCATTTAGTGATTCATCTGGTCATGTGATATATTCAACTGGTGATGATGGATTGTGTAAAGTGTGGGATAGAAGGACACTAGAAGGGGATTCCCCTTGTCCAGTGGGTGTCTTTGCTGGACATAAAGATGGAATTACCTACGTTGATTCAAAAGTTAGTATAATATTAATCTTATAAATAATTAGTAATGGTGTATTATTGTAGGGAGATGGTCGTTATCTGATTACTAATTCTAAAGATCAGTCCATTAAGTTATGGGATATTAGAAAGTTCTCAAGTTCTGATGCTATTGATGTTAGTGAGTATATAAGTTACCAATCTTATATCATCATCTCCATACATTAGGCTACTATAGATAAAGTTGCTAGACAGAGATGGGACTATAGATGGCAAGATGTACCAAGAAGAGGTAACACTATAATATACATATCATAAGTACTCATTTGTTAATATATTCTCAGCCCTAGTGGAATGTCATCGTAGATTACCTGGAGATTCATCAATAATGACCTATACTGGACATTGTATTAAAAATACATTAATAAGATGTAAATTCTCACCAAGTTTTACCACAGGCCAGGTAAATATATAATAATAATATTAATAATACTAAATATATGTTTTTATAATAGCGTTATATATATACTGGTTGTGCTAACGGTAGAGTCATTAGTAAGTTATAAATTATTATTAATTATTGATATATTGTTATCCCCCATTTCAGTATATGATATTTTAACTGGTGAAATTGTTCATAAGCTCATTACAGAACAATGTATATCCTCCTTACTATAATACCCCTCTCATTATAATACCCCTCTCATTATAATTATCTTGTAATTATAATTCTTAACTGATACACACAATTTTTGTGTACGAGATGTGTCTTGGCATCCTTACCAAGTAGGTACATTGGCTGCTTCAACTGTAAGTTCAGTTATATAACTCATTAACCATTTATCTATCTATCTATCTATCTATTCATTAGTGGGATGGTACATTAAATTTGTGGACACATGAAAAACGTGACAATTATGTGGACAGTATTAATGAACATCAACAAATACCGTTCTGGTAAATGAATAAAAACTAAATCATATACCTGATGAATAATTAATATATAAGATTGACTCCTAACATGATAGCAGTAGTATTAATCATTTATTTTTATCAGTCTCTTCCTCCTCCTCCTCTTCTTCTTCCTCATGAGATTCTTGTAATGTTTGTCTCCTCCTTAGCTCCTCCTCTCCCTGTCTCCTTTTTGCCTCCTCTATCCTTCTGGATCTCTTTCTTTTTTCTTTCTGATATATTATCGTGTTTTTTGTATATTTTCTTCTTGAGGTAATGCATACAAACAATCCAGCTAATATCGATACCACAGCAACCACAGACAAAATAGGGCGGTGTGATATCATAGCCTAGGTTAGTAAACATTAATAATTAATAAGCACTAATTATTAACAGTTTACTAACCTGAACTAAACTATATATTACAAAACAATACTGTTGAAATGAAGTGGTATATATAATTAGAATCACTTTTAATAACATAACTTACATGTTTCAGTGTACCAGTGTATGTAGGACCACCAAGAGGCTGTGTGTGTGTGTGTGTGTGGATTATGAAACATGTTTGTTGTGTATACAAGTATATATATTATTTACCTGTCCTTTTCCTGAAGATATAGAATATATAAATGATGAAATAGTTTTCTCAGAGAATCCTTTGTCCTCAGGCTATATATAATAAACAAATGTACATCATCCATTCCCTTGTACCCCATGCTGTACCATATTGTTCCCAATCACAATACCTCAAATAAATAATAAAATCCAGTGTTTCGTTCCCATACATAAAGTGTTGGTGGTGAAAGTGCAGATCTTGTAATTTTCTCACTAAATTCTTGATCAACTAACACTGTAAATTGATATCCTGAATGAAGCTTTCTGCTCTCTGCTACCCGACGTACTGCTTCTAGAGCCCTGAGAGGAAATATCATCACAATCACTAGATCACATTCAGCACCCACTCACCTCTTTTCATTCAGAGGTATTTGATTAACTGATGTTAGTAATAATATAACTATTCTTTTAGCTATAATTATAATAATATTCATAGTTTTCAATTATCTATTATAATTA
Organism: Petrosia ficiformis; assembly: GCA_947044365.1. NCBI lineage: Eukaryota > Metazoa > Porifera > Demospongiae > Haplosclerida > Petrosiidae > Petrosia > Petrosia ficiformis. Next base: position 7,426,234 of record OX345642.1, read on the forward strand.
ACTCACTGTGACCAAGTGCTAATAAAGTTCGGAAACTTGTTCCATTCACAACAGGAAGGGATGGAAACTGTTCATTCTCAACCCATAATGTTAGTTTATACTTGGAGAGGCCTCCTGTTATAAATAAACACCAACAGATAACACTATTATGAAGAGTGTGTTTAGTCACTGTTACTCAAACTGGACAGTCATAAATGTATTGATATTACTACACACGTATAAATAAATGCATCTATTGTGTTATCTTGACACACAACTAACTATATGATCCTACTTGTAGAAGAGTAATAAGTGTGTATATTTACCTGTGTAGTGAAAGGCTTTACCATCTTTTAAAACTACAATACCAGGAAGTGAGATCAATGAGAAACCCTATATGATTATGTGACAATCTCATGACTTGTCATGTTCTATATTCATTTTACCATTTCATTGGGTAGGTTGATGTTTGTTGTATATATAAAACAACCAATCAAAACTCTTTCTTTGGAGACCAGAGTGAATATCCTCTGAAAGAATAATACTTATAAATGATTTGTAGATGAGAAACTAGTTACCTGCCAGTCAGCATCTAGTTCTTCATCATGTACTAATAAAAACAAGACATCATGATCTCTCTGAAGAGATTCAATATCTGAACTAGAGTTAACCTCTGAGAAAGAAGGGCTAGAAATATCATGGGTAGATGGATGGATGGATGAATAGGTTGTAAAGACTTACCTCATAATTGTAGCTACAAAATTAAATATATTTTGAACCGTCACTTCACCATTAAACTCATAACGAGTACCATTTAGAAGACTATGAATGCAATATTACATTACATTACTAATAGTACATTATAATACAACTCACAATAGAAGTGTTGGTGTTGTTTTAATTCTAAACGTTCTGACGATATCTACAAAGAACTAAATATCAACATTAACTCATATATATCATCATTGTACTAACCACTATGTATGGATACATCAATTTGTCCCACCCAAATATCAGACAAGTTGTGGTAATATAATTGTTCAATAACGTCATATAATAACGGTTTCATAAATTGACTGTGTGTACACCATGGTGTATAGAACTAGTGGATCAATGGATAATAATTGATAATGTTATTAATTGTTATGAATGAAATGAAACTACTCACAAATATCATTCTTGTACCATTTTTCCATATTGCAGGATCTTTAATACTGTGTAGTTGATAAACATATTCATAACATGCCTTGTACATGTGTACATGTACTAATACAAACCTCGAAGATAGTTCTGGAATTTCTGGTATGTATTTCAACTTTTCTTTCTCATTGTTAGTTTCAGAAGAGGTAGGAGTATTAGAGGATGGTTCTATAGCATTAACAATCCAATATCTGCACAAAGTAAGGAGTAAAAGAATATACAACAAATTATAGTGCATGACCAGGGCTGCAAAGATAATGGGGGCGGGGCTGGTTCTGCGCATGCGTGCAATGGCGCAGATTCAAAACATTAAAATTTCAGTTGCTATTCAGTGAGCAGTTACCTTGTCTTATAGTACTATCAAGTATAGAATGAGCTAAAACCATTTCAAACAGGTGAATCATTTCTTCAATAATAATAAATTGTATACATAAAATTATAAACTGAATTGTCTAAAATCTCTTGTGAATATATGTTACTAATTACTGTCTTATTTTTTGTATTGAGCTTCAGTCTTGTAGGCTGTTGACGGCAGATTATAGGACAGTAAGTTAGTGGTATATTTTCACAGCAGATTTAACTCAATATTGTTATTGTTTAATTTCGTCAAAATTTGTTTCACTTGACTATTACACTGGTACTGGTCTTTCCTATTGAAGTACTAGTTCACATGATCCATTGTAGAGTATCGTGAGTGATTTATTTAGTCTTGCGTCATAACAAAGTAATTTGAGTAAATGTATTAAAAATTCAAATTAAAAAAAGCAATTAATAGCACACTAATAATAAAATCATCTTATCATATTATGTATGGTGTGTTTATCAATATGAGATGACAAGTCATTTAAATCGCTCCACCATGAAAACAGAAAGTGTTCACATATTAGTCTAAACCATGGTGTTACCTTGACTATTCCTTCTTTTCCATCTGCTAACAACTTCTTTAACTGGTCTTGATTAACGTAACGAATACTTTGAACTTCATTTGGATTCACTTGTATCTCAACATCTTTCTTTGCTATGAGAATATAATCAATCTCATGCTCACCCCAAGTGTCACATGATCTAGCTTTATATAGAATACGAGTCAGGTAAGTGAAACAATCAGGTGGTACCTACAAATATAAAATGAAGACCTTACGTAACTAATGATGTTATGTATTACAGGTAGTATGCAATGCGTATTGTTTGATATTCTTACACTCAACATTGGAACATAACATACTCTAAATTACAGTTACCTGTTGAAGAGGTATTCCTAGTTCGTGATTCAACTTCCTTTGAGCTGCCCTTCGAATACCTATGTGTTCTTCTAGTTCTTCAGGTCGATAAAGAGGATGGCTACAACATGTATTAGTAAAATAATCAGGAAAGGTAATTTTAGCTGATGAACGTTGCTGAAGGAGAAGTTCTCCTTTTGTGTTGAAAAGAAAGACACTGAATGCCCTGTGTAATTTCCCCTTATCGATATTCACATTTAGATGGCAGTTTTTCTTTGTATCAGCACCCACAACACTATCAGATTCATCTACTAGTATACACTGTTCAGCTAATAGTCTAATTTGTGTTTCATCATGACTAGATAGGTCAGGATCTGTCATACCAAAAGCAGTAGAAAATGACTTCTTGTGAATGTCACTATTCTTCACCCAACTCAAAACTGACCTGTTTTGTTTGCTGTGATGTATTAATGCTACTAATAACTGACGACCTCTTGCATACATCACCAGTTCTCTCTCACCACCATGGTACCATTGCAATAGGGTGTGTCTGTAGGACACACCCATTTTATCTACTGTATATAGTGGAAGTCTTAGAAAATGAAGTGCTGTTGTGTTAGTGTAATACTGTTGCTTGCATCTATTGTTGTTGCTGCACGTGATGATAATGATCTTGGACCAGATAATGATAATCTTGGACCAGATAATAGAAATTGTTGGGAAGAAGACTGTTTTGATGATCTAAATGTTGATGATGAAGTTGAAGGAGAGAGTTCTGTGGCTGATAGAGGACAAACTAGTCCAAGTTTATTTAGAAAAAGCTGGAATGCAATTTATGGATTTGGTAAAACAGTAGCTACTACTGTTTATAATATTTCAACTGAGGCATTGGAAGATATTGCCGATATTTTGAAGATTGTTTTGAATGAAGAAGCATATAACATGTTTGTAAGTGCTGGACAGTCTTTTGTCGATAGCGTTATCAATAAAGGTACGTCATCTGTTGTGTGATTATGCTTACAATAATAAGTTACTCTCTACTAGATAATCTATTTGGTATGACGTTTTCAGCTGCTACTAAAACTGTTCTGTCGTTTTCAATATTACTGATGGTCATACTTCTTAATTATATATTACATGGTTACTTATCAGTATTAACTATAGTAGCATTTGATGGATTTGTTTTCCTGATACATGGAATATCTGGACCTGTTTTCATTGCTTATCGCATCATTGACTTTGGTTCATGGATTTACTATATTCTAAAGTGGATGATTACTAACCCATATTTATTTGCTTTTATTCTGGTTAGTATGTTCATCTTTAGTTGCTGCTGGCCAAGCATTAGGAGAATCCTATGTCCTCGAAGATTCCGTTCAACATCTGATATAATACATGAAATGGATAGAAGATTGATTAGCATGGAAAGAAGATTGGAAAATATGGAGGGCATGTTGAAAACAATTAATAGATATATAGTACAGAATAATCAAGCGCAGAATAATCAAGCGCAGAATAATCAAGTGCAGAATAATCAAGCGCAGAATAATCAAGTGCAGAATAATCAAGTGCAGAATAATCAAGTACAGAATAATCAAGTACAGAATAATCAAGCACAGAATAATGCGAGAAATCAACAATGACCGATAATATACAGGTAACACTGCATTGTTTTCTAGTTGTCTCTTGATACAATGTATTATAGCCCTTTCTGTACCAGGAATTGGGCATATATCTTTTTTTTTTCCACTTTTCGATAAAAATACAAGTATTAATAATTTTATCATTTTGTAGTTTTATTTTGACAACAATGAAATTGTTACAATTCAATGACTGTTATAATAGACAAAGCTATTACAGTGAGGATAATTGTAGATACAATCAAATGTGTCCCAGATGAATAGACATCATTCTTTATGACTATAATGTTAGGATGAGTTACATTTGAAGAGTTCAGACCAGTGTAATCTCCATGCACTATTAAATACTCTCTCTTTCCTGGGGCTGCCATATATTCATATAACTCCGCAACACCAACTGTGCTCTTGAATTCAGCTACAGAATTGATTCTTGTATATGACACCTGAACATATAAATTCACACCAGATAGTACCATATTTTGTAATGTATTACTATACCTTTATATTCATAGGTTTATTTGGTTCTATACTTATTTCATTACCCTTATTCATTATCAAGTTGTCAGTTAGTTGAGTAATGCTTTCGCTCTCTGAACCATCTGTATTACTACGCTTATACAAACCATAGATATTGATCCCTTCAGAGTGAAAAAAGGACATCATTATTTCTACAATATTTTTGATACTCATACTCACCATTCTTTATCTTATGGCTTTCCCTTTTACTGTTTTGTTTTTTTTTCCATAATGCATTGTATATATACAGTTTACTGGAGTCTATATCAACAGTAGATTGATCAAATGTTAGTAGATGATGTTTAGGTTTCTGAAGGTCAGACGAATCTCTTCGTATCAGTAATAAAATGTCTAGTTTAGTATGCAGTTCAGATTCCATGAAACCAAAATCAGTATATTCACTGTGGACAACTACATGGAGTGTGATTATTAATTTAGAGTATATTACTGTGTTACTAAAGTTGACAATGACCTCAAAATTAGAATGTGATGACTATATGTAAGGTAGTGTATGGTGTAATGTCATAAGGATTACACTGATATACTGCAACAAGGAAGATTTAAATTTGACACACACAAAAAGAACAAGAAGAATAATAATGTGAAATAGTCCAAGTAAAAAGACTGTTGATCATTCCAAATTAAAGTTGTGTGAGAGAGTGATGGTGAATGTACTTACTATCTGTAGGCATTTCCCTAAATTGAATAATGAAATCAGAGTGTGGTTCCAGTGTTGCATTAATAACCGATAACTGTCCATAGTGTAGTCTACTGATTCTGTCATGTTCAAACAATACAAATGCACTAACGTCTGGTTTGGGAAATGCATTGAACACACGAGTCGTAAGGTGGAAAGATTTTGAGGCTATTGAAGTTTCTGGATCAAGTTCATTGTACTCAATTTCATCACTCCGATCTTCATCAGTTACTTCATTTGTATTTACTGCATTATGTAGCAAAAGTACATTAATAGTACATAGCAGTATCATTGATGTAGTACTGGAAATCATGATGTACGTGTCTAGCTATATAGCTTATTCATGAAGGCGTGGTAAGTTGCTAGGCAAAACGGACTGGTAATAGTCATGTGACTAAACTGCACTATATATAGCAGTGATTGATAAAGTATGTTTCTATGTGAGAAACAAGTATTAGGTAAGTGTTAAACACAGAGTGATCTTGTAATAGTGATATAGTTTATGTTATTAGGTGTATTTATATTACTATGTACAGCAGTGAAACTGGGTAAGTTTTAATTTAGTATGATCCATCTCAGGTTTACACATGTATATGTATATATATATATGTAACAGATTACAGTTTTAGTTCTTCGTATGTCTCAGTCCATACAAATGGTGATTCTAGCAATCTTCAACATGATCATCATTATGTGTGTGGAGTTGATACTGTTCTCATCTGTGTTGTGATTAATGATAATGCTAATGGATTGGAATTTGCACGCTGGGTGGAATACAGCAATGGGCACTCAACTGTATTAACAGACACACATTTTAGCTCAGGAGGTACTACGACTATACAATACAAACTGGACAATGGAGGATATTATAGCTGTCAATATAACAAATACGTGCAGTTTTCAAAATATGCATTTAATCTGACAGTAGAAGTGGGAGGTATGGTAATACATGTTATATTGATGTTTAAATACTCACTCTAAACACAGGCACAGGAAATACATGTATAAACCTACCTGTATCCACATCTACCACATCATCAACCACTACTACATCAACTACCACCACCACCTCATCAACTACAACAACGACATCAACAACTACCACAATACACACTACATCCTCTACAAATGTAGATGCAAGTTCTACTTCTAGTCATTTCAAAGGTCAGTGACAATATCTACCAATCATAACTAACTAATGATATTTCTATTTGTCTTTCTAGGTTTTGATCCATTAATATACACTGTTGCATCTGCATTACTATTGGGAATATTAACACTGATAGTATCTATTATAATTTGTTGGTTACGATCTCATAAGAACACTCGTCAACATACACTTCTTTCACAAGAGAATCCTCAAGATTATCTTGATTATATCCAGAAGGGACAATTCACTCCCTTGACAACAAGCGAGTCCATAGCATCATTTAGAGAACAACCTCCAACTTGTAATGAAGGTCAAAACATGGAGAGACAAATACAACATGAGAATGAGTCTACTGATGCTACACATCCTCATAACCCTAATTCAATATGGACACCTTTGGAGGAACCTGCTAGAGAAGCAGTAGGTAATTTAGAGGGAGAGATAGATACTAGTTCATCTGATGAACGGCTTGTAAACGAGGACCATATTCTTCAAGATGTAACATTATCATTTCTATTGGCTGAAAATTCTTATCAAAATCCTCCTCCACCTTCCAATAACGAGGAACTGGAAAGACAAGAAGATGAAGTGTGTAATGACACAGAAACAACAAACTTATTAGTTGGTGCTATTCCGTCACTTGATGCTGTTGTTTAAGTAGTTTGTTTTTATGCTTGTATGGTCTCTGTCAATTAATGTTTGTTTTTAATCAAAGAATATTTTTTATTGATACAATATATAATAGATTGTTAGAATATTGTTTATTGATACAATATAATTATAATAGATTGTTTGTTTATTTTTATCGTTACTATAGATACTGAATATCCATATAATTCAACTGTGTTCTTGAATTTGATTCTTGTATATGACACCTGAACACATATAATCACACCTGATAGTACCATATTTTGTAATGTATTACTATACCTTTATATTCATAGGTTTATTTGGTTCTATACTTATTTCATTGCCCTTATTCATTATCAAGTTGTCAGTTATAGTTGAGTAATGCTTTCACTCTCTGAACCATCTGTATTACTACGCTTATACAAACCATAGATATTAGTCCTTTCAGAGTAAACTATGATATTGTAGATAAATCATTCCTTATCTTATGGTTTTCCCTTTTAATTAATGCAATTGTATTTCTAAGTAGCTCATGGCTCAGTTCATAAATAAGGGTGTGGTAAGTTGCTAGGTAAGTACAATGCTAATTAGTCATGTGACTAAACCGCACTATAAACAAAAACAGTGATTGATAAAGTATGTTTCTATCTGTGAAACAAGTATTAGGTAAGTGTTAAACACAGTGATCTTGTAATAGTGATATAGTTTCTTTTATTAGGTGTATTTATATTACTATGTACAGGAGTGGAACTGAGTAAGTTTTAATTTAGTATGATCCATCTCAGGTTTACACATGTATATGTATATATATATGTAACAGATTACAGTTTTAGTTCTTCATATGTCTCAGTCCATACAAATGGTGATTCTAGCAATCTTCAACATGATCATCATTATGTGTGTGGAGTTGATACTGTTCTTATCTGTGTTGTAATTAATGATAATGCTAATGGATTGGAATTTGCACGCTGGGTGGAATACAGCAATGGGCACTCAACTGTATTAACAGACACACATTTTAGCTCAGGAGGTACTACGACTATACAATACAAACTGGACAATGGAGGATATTATAGCTGTCAATATAACAAATACGTGCAGTTTTCAAAATATGCATTTAATCTGACAGTAGAAGTGGGAGGTATGGTAATACATGTTATATTGATGTTTAAATACTCACTCTAAACACAGGCACAGGAAATACATGTATAAACCTACCTGTATCCACATCTACCACATCAACAACTGCCACCACCACCTCATCAACTACCACCACCACCTCAACTACCTCAACTACCACGACGACATCAACTACCACAATACACACTACATCCTCTACAAATGTAGATGTAAGTTCTACTTCTAATATTAATCCTCATTTCAAAGGTCAGTGACAACATCTACCAACCATAACTAACTAATGATATATCTATTTGTCTTTCTAGGTCTTAATCCACTAATATACACTGTTGCATCTGCGTTATTATTGGGAGTGTTAACGCTAGTATCTATTATCACTTGTTGGTTACGATCTCGTAAGAACACTCATCTACGTACACTTCTTCCACAAGAGAGTCCTCAAGATTATCTTGATTATATCCAGGAGGGACAATTCACTCCCTTGACAACAAGCGAGTTCATAGCATCACTTAGAGAACGACCTCCAACTTATAATGAAAGTCAAGACATAGAGAGACAGATACAAGATGAGAATGAAACAACTGAGACTACACCTCCTCTAAATAATGCCCCTCCTTTACCACCACGTAACCCTAATTCAATATGGACACCTCTGGAAGAATCGGAAAGTAGTGCTAGAGAACCATTAGGTAATTTAAGTTTTGTAGAGGGAGAGATAGATACTAGTTCATCTGATGAACGGCTTATAAACGAGGACCATATTCTTCAAGATGTAACATTATCATTTCTATTGAATGACAGTTCTTATCAAAATCCTCCTCCACCTTCCAATAATGAGGAACCAGAAGATGAAGTGTGTGATGACACGGAGACAACAAACTTATTAGTTGGTGTTATTCCATCACTTGATGCTGTTGTTTAAGTACTTTGTTTTTATGTTTGTATGGTCCTCTGTGTCAATGTTTGTTTTTAATCAGAGAATATTGTTTATTGATACAATAAATAATAGATTGTTAGAATATTGTTTATCGATACAATATATAATAGATCGTTTGTTTATTTTTATTGTTACTATAGATATTGTATTCACAATGTAATTTGTACTTTTAACCAACTCTATTATTTTAAAAAAGCTGAAAGCAAAAGTTAACTGCTAAAATTATCTTTATGATCATAAGAACTAAAATGTCACTACCTACACTGTACCTGTGACAGTACCAGAATGGGCTTCTATGGTTGAAATGAGTCAGTAAAATATATAATATTGAAGAAAACAACAGCACCAACTAATGAACCTAGTTGAGTAAATATTCCATTTAACAGAAGAGCAGTATGTGAATCTATAGGATCAGCATGTAGTTGAACCGCTATGCCTACTTTAGTATATGAAACAATACCAGTTAATGTGACATTAATAGTTACCTACAGGAAATGAAAAACAAATTAAACAAGTATATATATATATAAAATACATACATAAACACTCACAATTAATATTCCACCAGTTATTCCTGTCACAAGGGAGCCAGCAGTCAAAGCTGTTATCAGTATATATACACCCATTATACATGATATTGAAGTAAAAACAGCTGTTAACATTCGAGATTTCACTGGAAATAAAGTAAATATCAAAACAACTATCGGATTAGCTAAGAGGGCAAGATTTATTGCAAGATGTAGTACTAGGTTGCTATAGTTACCAAATGCATAAGGTGATATTGAGCTTATAGCACCATTCGTAATGAAACTAAGAATCGCTATACAGATAAGAGGTGTCCTCTGGTTCCATATAATTAGCAATACTTTCTTATTAGTATATGACAATGGAAGTGTAGAATGTCGTTCAGTCTTGAAATGTTTCACTAGCTTCACTTCCTGTTCATCTTCATTTTCTACCTCGTCTTCCTTAGGCTCCTGGGTCAGTAGAACTTCCTCTTCTTCAATTGGCGTATCATTTATCTTCATATCTTCCTCAGGTATGGAAGAAGCACTTGATATCACAGAACCATGCCTATTCTGGTGAGTCTGTAGTTTATTTTCTTCCCATTTCTTCCTTTCTTTCCTAGCTGCTGGAATTACCAATATACCAATAAATGCAAGTCCACATGCAACCATTATACCTGCTAGGAATAAGAAATAAAGATTGGGACTATATCGTATGCCAAGATGTTTGAAACTTTTGTACGTTTCTTTACCAGGATCACATGACAAAGAATTATTAACTGATCCTTGTATTAAAGCTAAAGCACTTGGTAGGACTCCACTGAGACCTTCTCCTATATAAAGAGCACTGAGATATTCAGCTGGAAAATGTTTCATGAATGGTACAAAAACAACTGATGAAGTACAGTCCACAAGAGCCAACGAGAATGATAATATTATTAACACAACACTGTGTGACTCATCATTTATTACTGCTGTTGTATTCCAAAACAACGACAACAAAACACATGATACTATACCAATTATTACAATAACAATAACTGCAGCAACTTCCAAATAGAAGTCATTCAATCTGGTCTTATGCCATATTATTTTCACTATTGCATATAGCAATGGACCAATATTAGCAACTTGAACAACAACACTTAGAGTTGTGGCTAACTTGTAACATTCTGGTTGAGTAACAAGAAGAATAGGGAGTTCTGCCCATATACCATTGATAGCCACCCAGGATCCTATACCAAACACACAAAATAATAGATAGGTAATGATAGAAATAGATGATAAACTTTTGTATAGTTTGGTGAAGAAATTGATGACTTCTATCTTGCTTGAGGACGTTGAGGTCTCCATCTCTAAACCACTCCCACTTCGTTAATGCCATTTAATGCCATTTAATGCCATTTAATGGAGGATGGAGTTGAGGAAGGTAGTTTATGTTCATTCAACAGACCTTTTACAACAATCAGAAAGCAATCCAAGAATTAATAATAGGGTATAAAATATCATTCATTTATTGTATTCTTAATTATAAAAACAATTGTAGTCATCCATAGTGTTTAGTCTTATACAAGCATATAGGTTACTGGAACATGTACAGTGAGGCCACAATACATATTGTATATAATTGAATATTACCATGTAATACAGGGTTGTACCTCCTTTGGTTAAGACTAGTGAAAAGGAATTGACTTCATTTCATTCAGTAGATTACATTCATTATATACGATCACTTGAGTACAATGAAGACGAAGAGCAGGAAGAATATGGGATAGGTAAGATGAATATAATATATTCACTGTATTTGAGTTTTAATCCAGGTTACGAGTGTCCTAAGTTCACTGGTCTCTACTCTTATATATGCTCCATTGCTGGTGCCAGTCTTGCTGGAGCTAAAACACTTGTGACAGGAGAGGCAGACATTGCTGTGAACTGGTATGGAGGCTGGCATCATGGCAGCAAGTAATATATGCATCGATTGATTGTTTATTTATTTACTTGTTAATAAGATATTGTAATGATTATTCTGTCACATTCATATTTACTTGTGAATAGAGATAATGCATTGATTATTCCTCAATACATGTACATACATGGTTTATTTATTTGTGAATAAATACAATGTAATGATTATTCTGTCATACTCATCAACACACATACTTTACTTGAGAATAGAGATAATGCATTGATTATTCCTCAATACAAGTACATACTTTGTTTATTTATTTGTGAATAAATATTATTCTGTCATACTCCTCAACACATTTTTTTGTTTATTTATTTAGAGATAGTGCAGCTGGATTTTGTTATTGTAATGATGTAGTGATATCTATTCTCACACTTCTTAAACACTTTCCTCGTATATTGTACATTGATTTAGATATTCATCATGGAGATGGTATGACATTCTCACTACAACATCACTAATTGTATAATTTATAATTAGGAGTGGAACAAGCTTTTTATTATTCTGCCAATGTACTCACTCTCTCAATACATAAATTCAGTCCTGGATTCTTCCCAGGTTTTATTTCAGACACAAACCCATACTGATACTTCTAATAATCCATACCATTAGGTACTGGTTCACTGGATACCATTGGAGCTGGTAATGGACAATATTACTGTATTAACGTGCCACTTGAAGATGGTATTACTAATGATCAATATATATACCTGTTTAACAGGTTGGCATTGTATCATATACAATATTATATTCATCTTATCTGTTTCATAGTATAGTTGATACAGTATATAAAAGATACTGTCCAAATGTTGTAGTAATCCAGTGTGGTGCAGACTGTCTCTCAGGTGATCCCGTAGGTACATTCAATTTAACATCAAAAGGAATGGGAGAGTGTATCAATACTATATTGAAATGGAATTTACCTCTAATGCTATTAGGAGGAGGTTAGTATCATATGTATCTACAAGTAGGAGGGTATGTGGTATGTACATTGAATAAGAGTGTATATATAATATATACATGTATTTCATAGGAGAGTAACTACATGTACATGTATTTTATTAAGTAGGAGGTATGTACATATTTCATAGGAGAGTAACTATATGTATGTGTATTTTATTAAGTAGGAGGGTATGTACATGTGTTTCATTACTATAGGAGGGTATAATTATCCTAATACTGCCAGATATTGGACATATTTAACATCATTATTAGTAAATCAAGCCTTGAGTAATGATATTCCTGAACACAAGGTATACTAATAATTATACGTATAATAATGATTAAACTTATTCTGTAGTATTTTCTCATGTATAATCCTGGATATCAATTACATGGTCAATGTAGTAATAGAAAGAACTGCAACACTACGCAGTATATTACTGAATTACTAGCAAATATACACAAGAATTTATTAAAGATAAACAAATTATAATTAAGTTAAAAATATGTATAATTATTTGAATGACATAACAGATCAAAACGTTCATGTTAATAATTATAATTATCCTTTAATGAAAGGTTGTGTGGGTTATCTAGATACACGAAAGTCTTAACGCCTCTTTTTAAGATCTTCAAAACGACGAGTAAGATCATCAAAATCAACATCACCACCACCACCACCACCACCATCATCTGAGTTCATTGAGGAATCAGGAAATCCAGTTGTGGGTACTGGAGGTAGATTTAATCCATCACCATGAGCTAATGAAAGAAAATTGTATAAGTTAAATACTATAATACAGGTATATAATTCACTGTTTGGTTGAGGCATGCGTGGTGGTTGTGGAAGTTGAGGAGGTTGTTGTCCAGGTAATGGACCACTTGGCTGAAGGGTTGAAAATAGATATATAAAAATCAATTATAAGTTATAAATTAACGTACATAAGGTAAAGCTGTATTATCCCGTTCTGTGTAAGGAGGTGCAGGAATACGAGAATCACCACGAAAATCATCCACGGGAAACTTTTGAGGGAGTGGTCCTGCTTGTGGAACTAGAGGGCCAGTTGAGTAAGGTGCTTGTGGCATTGGAGGAAAGGCAGGAGGACCAGTAGGTACAACTTCTTCGAATTCCTTTCCTTTTCCTCCTCCCCCTCCCCCTCCAAAATCTCCTGGATAGAATGGTTTGTCATCAGGATGAGGACCAATTGGAAGATCATCTTCATCCTAAAGCAATAGATTGTCACATGACTATCATATGATAAGGACATAATAAATTGCTTACCATTAGCGCTGATGGATCTGGTTCATACTCAACTTTATAATTTCTTGCTATTTCTATCATATAATTCTCAACTAAAGATTTCTTTGGAGCTTCAATACCTAATCGATGTATCACCTGAAATAAACCACACCCACATTAATTATCATAAAGCAGTTGTAGCATTGAAAAAATACCTTTGGGTTGACAGTACCAGTGATGTTAGATCTGGCGTGTTGAGCAAATTCTCTACCAAATTTAATTTCCAACTGTTTCTCAACCTAATAGATACATACATATATACAGTCACTCAAACAAACACTTGCATGTGACCACCCATGTGACAGGAACTTCCTTAATGCTTGTACAATTTCCTGTATTACATTGGCTTCTTTATATTGCTGGAGTTCTTTTCTCTTGGGTGTATCAGGTGGTCACATGTGTACATCACATATATATTTACCACAGATAATTCTTGTAATTCCGCTGATAATCTTGGAGCTACCCAGATGAGAGTAGAAACAGATTCAATGATTCCATCTTCACAAAATCTAAGAGGAAAGATGAACAACGTATCATTCATTAACTTATGAATTGATTTACTTCATTTGTTCGAGCATTCCAAAACGAGCTAGTAAAAGGTCACAATATAGTTCAATAACTTCCATAGCCTCAACTAAATAGTCTTCACGAATAATGTGTTCTACCTACGAAGAGAGAGAGAGAGAGAGAAGGGAGGTGTCAGATGTGTGCAGGCGTGTTTAACTGACTCTAATTCGAGCTCTTTCAAGACGACCAGCTTTCATGTAATCTGCTATCTCTTTTCTAGCCTTCAATGCCTGTTCAGCTACAATAAATAAATATATATAATCATAAATAATAATAATATTTCACTATCAATAAACTCACTTTTCTTCTTTTCCAAAAGCTTCAGTCGGTTAATACATAATCTTAGATTAACTCTTAGTTTATCAGGCTTAAAAACAGGCATCCTGCAGTGTACTTGTCTCTCTCTTCAGAACTATAAACTGTAGAGTCAGTGCAACTATTTTGTAGTGAAAATAATATCTCGTGATTGTCACAGGATCTAATGATGTCATGTGACTATAAACTAAACGTCACATGACATATTGAAATAACCACACATATATACAACAGATTATAATCTTCAAGAAGGTAAGTTGGCACAGCTAGTCAGCTACAAGTCTGTAATAATTCTACGCTGTGTTGTACATACCTTCCTCTGCCTCCTTTATCATATCTAGACCATGTCCAAACGAAACAGACAGAGAAGTTCAAGTGGTGACCCACCTACTTACCAGGAAGATGTTGACAAAGAAAGGAGAAGAAATAACAATAGGACTGTACTAAGTAAGCTACGTAAAAAGTTATCTAGAGAGAGAAGTATATCGGATGATCAAAGATATCATCCATCACATCCTCCATTAACTAAAGCGAATACTTTACCCTGCCCGAGTCGTTCAAATCATTCTAGTACATGGGGTCTAGAGGAGGTCTCTCCTTTTCAGGGTGGTAGTGATGAGTCACTTGATAGTGGATCAGATCCACGTGGAATTGATTGTTCTGGAAGTGATTGCTCTCCTCGTAATCAAAGATCAAGTATATATGATGAAGTTGCTGTTCAAAAGGCATTTGGTCCAGCTATGAGGGATATCGGGAGATGGTTCACTCAACAGCAACGTCTACAATATCTTTCACTTGAACAGTTAGAACAAGAAAGGTTGGGTTCCAGACCACCTCTCCCCTTACCTCCCATTAGCAGAAGAAAACCCGACACAGTATTCATCGAGTTAGATTCTAATGAAGCTGTACTATACGATCGTGTGGAACCTCGTTTACTTGGAACTAATGGGCTTCAATTAGGTCTTCGTGATTTAGCTCATCATGGCTGGTATTGGGGACCTTTAACTCGTGTTGAAGCTGAAGAGAAATTAAATGGACACAATGATGGAACATTTCTAGTAAGGGACAGCTCCGATGAACGATATTTTCTTAGCTTGAGTTTCAGGTCTCAAGGAAAGACTCTTCATACAAGAATAGAATGTTGCAATGGACACTTTAGTTTCTATAGTTTTCCTGATTCAGAGAACGAAGGCTATGATTCTGTAGCTGAACTTATTGGAAGATCAATGCAGTTTTCAAGTGTTGGTGTATTTTGTTTCAGTAGAGCAAGAGCAGCTGGGTCCCCTGCTGTACCAGTACGGCTATTGAAACCCCTTTCTCGTTTAACACAAATACGATCGTTACAACATTACTGTCGGTTTGTCATCAGACAGAGTATAAGATTTGATTCAATACGTCAACTCCCTCTACCACGACATGTACACTCCTTCTTAGAGCAATCACAATATTAATTAATCCTCATAAATGGGTTTATTAATTAATCAATACTCTTAAATGGTGTACCTAATCTTTACATATGTTTATGTTTGTAAAATCACTCATATTTGCATCAAGTCAATTATTCCTTAATTCTGTCTTATTATGGTAATGTATGTATGTATGTATGTATTGATAGTCATTTAGTGTTCATTTCTTTTACACCTCAAAATGCGTAACGTGTTCGAATGTCTTCCAATTTCTTGGCTACTTCACTTGGAGTTCGGTCCAAGTCATCAGCGATATCTTTTCTCTTTAATGGATCCAGTGAGTTGTATAACTCACACAAGTCACCGTCGACAGTTTTCTATTGAATAATGTATTATATTGTAGTATAATGTACTGTACATATGTACCTTTGCTGGGAGGTAGTATGAACGAAATGATAAGTGGTCTCTTCCAACTAAGTTAGACCATTCGGCTCTCATATGCATTTCCAAGTGTTGAAAGAAATCGATGTCCTAATAAAGGAACAATATGTATGCATATACTGTAATAACTGTATTGTTACCTCTTTAGAAGAGAAGGGAACTAACATACCAATCCCTCCACTTAATGTTGTATATACAATTAATTCTGAACCTCCAGGAATGAGTGAACATTTATGAACACTATTCATACCCTCACCAATATGGTAATGATTGAGAAGTGCCGCCTAAAACAATACCTTAACTAACTTTATAGAACAAGTTAAGATGCATACCTTCTGTGAAGCTCCACTCAACACACCTCTATCCCAAATAGCACGACTACCAGAAGGATCTTCATCAATGTCGTCAGTTACATCCGTAGGTAATCGACACTATTACAATATATATAATCATACTATAGATTACAAGTTCATTAAACTCACCACAGCAATATTACCAAATTTATCGGCTGTAGCTAATGTATTATAATCCAGTATAGTAGATGCCGTTATATATCTGTATAATCTAATAACAACACTATTTAAACGTGGTATAATCACAACCTTGGCATTGTCTCATCTGCAAATATTACTAATTGATTTTCCACCGGTTTATATTTCATAAAATGCAATCCCTCTTGAACATCACTAACATATACACGATTACCCATCACCTTAATATCAACAACGAGATTTGGGAGGTGCTGTCAAACACAATAGTAATGTAATACTATATATATATATATATATATATTATATGTACCTTATTCTCACACTTCCTGAGCATTTTCTTTTTACCAATATCATATATTCTCAATAATTTACCAACTCCAACTAACAAACGACCTTGAAATGGCTCCATAGCAACAGGTACATCATCTAGGGGTGTCTAATTATTATCAAATATTCTGTTATTAACACATGGTGTAGTATTATCATACTTACTGTATGTATATGATCTAATTTACTTCCATCAGGTGATAGTTTGAATACAATAAGAGATCCACCAGAACAATAACGAGGAGATAAGATCATCTCTTTCGCTGTTCCCACAACAACATACCATTCCTGATCTCCTTTTGATGAAAATTGACACACAGCAATACTAAAATAATGAATAAACATTAACACATCCTGAACACATGAACAATACATAACAATTCACAAACAATAAACAAGAAATAAACAATACATAACAGCACACAATAGATGAGCAATACATAACAGCACACAATAGATGAGCAATACATAACAGCACACAATAGATGAGCAATACATAACAGCACACAATAGTACACAATAGATGAGCAATACATAACAGCACACAATAGATGAGCAATACATAACAGCACACAATAGATGAGCAATACATAACAGCACACAATAGATGAACAATACATAACAATTCACAAACAATAAACAAGAAATAAACAATACATAACAGCACACAATAGATGAGCAATACATAACAGCACACAATAGTACACAATAGATGAGCAATACATAACAGCACACAATAGATGAGCAATACATAACAGCACACAATAGATGAGCAATACATAACAGCACACAATAGATGAGCAATACATAACAGCACACAATAGATGAGCAATACATAACAGCACACAATAGATGAACAATACATAACAATTCACAAACAATAAACAAGAAATAAACAATACATAACAGCACACAATAGATGAGCAATACATAACAGCACACAATAGTACACAATAGATGAGCAATACATAACAGCACACAATAGATGAGCAATACATAACAGCACACAATAGATGAGCAATACATAACAGCACACAATAGATGAGCAATACATAACAGCACACAATAGATGAGCAATACATAACAGCACACAATAGATGAACAATACATAACAATTCACAAACAATAAACAAGAAATAAACAATACATAACAGCACACAATAGATGAGCAATACATAACAGCACACAATAGTACACAATAGATGAGCAATACATAACAGCACACAATAGATGAGCAATACATAACAGCACACAATAGATGAGCAATACATAACAGCACACAATAGATGAGCAATACATAACAGCACACAATAGATGAGCAATACACAATAGTACACAATAACAGCGTCTCATAGATATTCGAAATGAATAATACTATACATACAACATGTGAAAGTGAAATTATCTTCAGTATTAATGTTGTTTACTTTATTATAATTTGTATTATTAGTTATTGATTTAGTCATGATAACAATAACTAACATAGTATACCTGAAGGCTGCTTCATTCTGTTCAAACTGCACTAAATCAAGTGTTCTTCCTTGACTTGGATGCATTATTCTTAAACATGAGGCCCACATTCCTGAACCAGCTTTTGGAGCTCCAAAGATATTTTCTGGTAAATCTTCAGCTAAAAATGCCTCAGCAGCCTGAGCTGCGGCTATCTGCTCATCCTCTCCAGCACTCTGTACCATCTCTTCAGCCATTTGCTGTTTTCTGTGCAGTTTAGTGGCTTCAGTGAAAGCATTATGATCTGTTTCTATCAACAGTAAATTATTAGTTGGTGGATGTATAAGGAGACTACGGGGTGTGTATTGCAAAGGAGTGGATATTTGATTAAATACCACACCCAGTTTCTCAAGAGATAAAATCCTAAAGAACGAACAAAAATATAATCATTACATGTTTAATTTATGACATACCTCAGAGTGTTGGTTGCTATGGCAACAATACCTTCAGGGCATTGTTCAGAGGAGAATGAGGATGCATATTCCAATACATCATAAGAAAGAGGTGTGAGGTGAAATCTGGACTGATATGTATAACTCAACCATGTTCTACTGGATACAGCAATCACAGCTTCACCACTCTGAACACGAACTCGAAATAAACGAATAGCTCTAGTACCTAAATACCTTATATGGGCATAAAATATAATTAACAATATGACCAACATTTGGAAACACTATAAATTATTGTATACAAAATGTGGTATGGCCATCAACTTCCTACACAAAACATATTTTGCAAGTGAATTGATAATTTCCCAGTAGAGTGCATTTATTAACAATAACAAACCTTGTACGAGTATCTGATAAATCACCAGTCACACTATCAAGAGCTGTTCTCAACAATACACCATTTTGTAATCCAATATTTAGGAACAAACCACCAACAGAGACCACACCCATTTCTGAATCG
Organism: Petrosia ficiformis; assembly: GCA_947044365.1. Classification (NCBI taxonomy): domain Eukaryota; kingdom Metazoa; phylum Porifera; class Demospongiae; order Haplosclerida; family Petrosiidae; genus Petrosia; species Petrosia ficiformis. The sequence continues at coordinate 7,446,025 of OX345642.1, forward strand.
CCTGCTCCACCCATTTCAACTATACATAATGATTCCGGTAATGCTGGTAATGCTTGCATACTCAAGGGTTGTAAAGTATCCTATATACATAAGTAGCACACAGTATTAATAACTATGTAAAATATGTAATGTATGTAAACATATAATTAAGAAATGTAACATGACAGACTCATGAAGATAACTACAATGTGTTAAGTGTACAAACATTTAATTAAGATATGGTCACATGACTTGTTCTTATAAGCATGCAGATCACATGACTATCACACAGACATAGGGTAATAGATCACATGATTTCAAGGTAGTAGAAGTAATAGGTAATTAAAAACCTGAGATAATACTAATAGACAATCAAGTAATAGTATTAGCTCATGTTGAGGTAATATAGTACACTGGTTTAGGAAGTATTGGTAAATACATTACACTGCCTTAGGGATATTAGTAATAGCATTATACTAATTTTTAAGGTAATAATAATATATTACACTGACTTGGGAGGTATTAACAGCAATAATTATAATAATTTTTAAGGTAATATATAGTAATTAGGCGGTATTAGTAATATAATGATTTTTAAGGTATTTAGTAATATAATGATTTTTAAGGTAATTAGTAATATATTAGATTCCAATGTAATAGAACATATGTCTGCTATCACATGATATACGAACCGATCACATGACAACACATGATGTAACTCACTGAGGGGTCTAGTGATATGATACGAACAGTTTGATCAGCTAGACCAACTGCTAAAAATCTTGATCTTTGATGTCCAGGTGGTATAGATCCTAAACTCATACATACCACTTCAGCGGACATCTCTTTACGTTCAGTATACTCATTCAATTGACCAGACTATAATTATGTTTATTAATTAACAATAATTAATTAAACGACCACACCCACTCACTTGATCCATTTCAAAATACACAATTTCTCCTCCAGATAACGCTATTACCACTTGTCTCTCACTTAGAGCACATTTTTTAATAATTCGTTTTCCTGGACTCCTCCATTCATTCACACGCTTATCAGCACGAATATGACGTATTCCCTCTGGATACACCTGTAATTAATTTAAAAGTGGGTGTGGTCAAATTGTCTCAGATAATAATGCCATACATCAGTTATATCAGACTGGGGCGGCTATATAGTCATCACAGACACACACACACACCTGTATCAATGCATCCTCTCCAAGCTGAGAACATGCTATGGTCGGAGTTGTTCCTAAGAAACCAGACTCCGTAACTTCTTCCACAGTTTCTCCAATGGACAAGACCAGAGTAGCATTCATGAAAGACACCACAATATATGAATCAAATTCCTCTGTAGGGAGAGTGAAGTAATATATAATTATATATTCCAATAATACCTGAAGCATTCTTCTTCACTGTCCATACAGCATTAGGATTTCCTGGTAGTTCTGATACAGCCATTTCAGTTACTTCTAAACCATGTCGTAAAACCCTTAAAGAGGAACGAGGTCCACGCCCACATGCTACATATAATTGAGGAGTATCTTCATTTGCCAAGTCAGCAATCTACGAGAATGAGTATCATGATATTCTATGTGTTACTACATGAATCTCACTTGACAAGCTAATATAGGAGAAAGACTTTCCATTTCATCAACTAATATTAGATTTTTTAGAGGACGAGGACCAAAAAAGAACGTCTCCCCCTCTTCCAAAGGATAGTCAGAAAGGAACTCCCTCTCTCCATCATTATCACCAAGATGAGCAATTTGATATAAATAACTGACGAGTATTGCTAATAATTGTTAATTTACTTGAGATACACTCACTGATTGCCAAATTCAGAAGCACAGAACAGTAAACCACTTTTTAGAACACATAATGATATACATACAGGTACAGTATCAAAATATTTAATTCTCATTCGAGAAACCTGAAAATCATACAAGATAAGATAATAGAATAGAATATGATTAAACTCACTAGTTCATCTTCCACATCCAATGTAACTTTAAAAATATCTCCTTGTTCAGATTGAGTCAAGAAGAAGAACATATGCTATTAGGGAGTATAAGAGAAGATCAAATCTTTATATTTCAATTACTTCCTAACCTTTGTTTTGTGCATCGCACTAGTTACAAATAACATACTTCTCTCAGCGTCATCAAGATCATTTTGTCGTCGAGGAATTGGGCATCGTATATCAGGCTGATCTCCAAGATTCTTATATATGATGTAATTCTCACAACAAACAAGGACACCACTTGGACCATCACTACCTCCAGGCACTGAAACAAAGATTGATAATACCATTATAATATACATATTGAATACCTGTCATTAACATATTAGCAATGTCTTCCAGTGGTTCACTGTGTTTCCTTACAACATGATTCAATCCAAGGTCAAGCTCATAAAAAGTTAAATTCTATAAGAGTCATATCACATGATTATCACATGATTACCAAGTCACAAGACATTACATAGTTACCTGTTGAGCAACCTGAGCTGCTTCTCCTGTTGGGTCGTTATCAGCCTCCTCATAATCCAATTCCAGACAAGCAAACATTGGATTCTCAAATCCCACATCTACTCCTATAATATGATGAATGAGGGTGTGTGTTTTATGTGCCTCAAGTGGAGATGAGATAGTTAGACGAGCAGCTGGATCACGATTTAATATATACACAAGTTTTTGTTTCTCAACAGCCCCTATAAATAGTAGTACTAGTTGAATATACATAATTAACATAGCTCACCTATCATTAATGACCGTCCCTTAGGATCTACAGCTAGATATTGTCCTGGTACTATACGTCTACATCCGCTTTTTCCAAATGTTTCTTGATGGATTTTCTCAAATACATTCTTCTGTGCATTGTATTCAAGAATTACAACTCGACCAGAGTCACTGCCAACGACAACATAATCTGTACAAGGTATAGGACAGCGTATACCATTCACGTGATTATCATGTGACAGTACTCACCCTTGGAACTGCCTGTTAGCCTGAAAGGAATTAGAGACCTTATGATACCAAAAGCCTCCACTGAAAGGAGGGGTACAACCTTGCCTGTATTTGGATCAGGTCTGAGTAGTTCCAGGAGCTTCCCTCGGGCTACAATCACTTCCTGAACCTTCTTGCCACTGAAATTCCCATGAACAGCTGCGGTAATACAGGATGCCTTTTGAAGAGTGAGAGCATAAAATTGCATGTCTCCCTCCTTTTTAAAACAGCATGGGCTTTAACTGAGCATGCGCAATGAGTGAACACGTGGTTAAGTGGTTTTATAAAATTTGCATGTGATTATCATGTGACTGAAAATCTATTTGATGCAACATGTTCAACCCAATGATCTGTTCCATGTTCATGATACTGATTAACAGTCATCCATTCATCATTAATTCCTTGTTGAGCCCAATGAGCAGCTCCCATCCAACCTCCAAGATCTTTATCAACTATTAACAATGTAATTATATTCATAGCTATTATTTTAATTAATGCACAGTTCATACCAGCTGATTGTATTGTGAATGTAGACTGAAATGGACGTATTGCCATTAAGTCCTGTTGAAGTCTTTGTTCAAATTGAGGGAAGTTAGTGTTACCTCCAGTAACATGTACGCACTATATAGTTATAAATTAGTGCATGTGATAATCACATGTACATGTACACACTATATAGTAATGCATGTGATAATCACATGTACACTATGTACTATACACATGAGATCACAAGTATATATATATATATGATAATTATGAACACATTGTGTACATATTGTATATGTGATAATCACATGAAAATCACATGATTACTGTACGATATAATTATAGTACAAAAACATACACATGATTATCACTAACATTAACTAGTCTTTGCTGTATGTCTGCAGGAAATGAGTTCAGTAATACTTCCACAGTTTCAGTTAATCCACATTGGTCTACACCTATCATTGATGGTTGATAGACTATCTCAGGAGCTCTATATAATTATAATATTTATTATACACTATATAATTATATATTTACCTTATACGTTCCACTCCTAATTTCATCTGATAACGAGCTGCAACTGTTTTATGTGTTAACTGAATGGAAGAAGGATCGTAACGTTCCAATAATTTCGTAATCTCACGCAGTTCAGCTTCTTCTCTTTCACTATCTGATCCTTCTCTACCATCTGACTTACTCTAGAAAACAACGAAACTAAAAGTAGGTGTGATTTGGAGGAGAATCTTACGATAGTTCTGTAAACATTCCAATCTTCATCATCCATTCCGAATGTGTCCTCATGTTGTCGTCCATTTTTCACTAAATCATTACAAATAATTTCATACACTAATTGATAGGCCTAACTAAACCTGGATTATCCTCTGCTAATTGAGAGATTATCCTCATTCGATCTTGTGAGGCAGCTGAACGACGCTTACTTAATTCTTGTTTCTGATGAAGTCTAACTCGTTTGTTATCCATCAGTTCCTAACAAATTAATTATTACATAAAATTACATAACAATCAAAAATACATACCTTTCTACGTAACTGTAAAGTTTGCACCCATTGATGATCAATACTATCACTACCTACTACATCTCCTCCTCCTCCTCCTCCTCCCCCTGATGATGATTCTCCTTGATGTATTTTATCTAGTGTGTTTTGTAATTTTGATCTCTCAATTTCAAGAGCTTCTTGAACTGATAGTATTTCCTTTAATACTGACTGGAAGAAACACACACTCATATAATCATATTGCATAGTCTCTATACTAACATCAAGTGATGTGAATCCAGACTCCTCTAGAATGAATCCATACTCTTCAGAATCAGTTACTGCAGCTAATTGTTGTAAATGAATTAATCGTTCCAATCGCTCCTCTAAGTCTCTTATCTATTACAATACATAATTTATAATACAAACAATATATACAGTACGTACAATATATATATAATACATTATATTATAATACATACAATGTACATATAATACATACTACTCATAATAATACATACAATACATAGTATATATATATACACATGTACATGTAAATTGTTAACAAACAAATACTGGACTAAGGCCAAAACATGAGAAATCAGTTCACTTTCTTATCTCTTTAGACATTACCAACAGCTACATGTAAGTATATACATACATACAAACTTTTTCTTCTCTTTTTCTTTGACTAAGTCGTAATAAATGTTGTCTTGCTCTTCCTCTTCTCTGCTGGTCACGTTCTTCTTGTTCTACTAAATCAGAAGGCGATCCAACAGACATTCCTTCAGTATAAGGTAACTGAACTGTACACGATTCCCATTTACCCTCTAAGAGATCTTGTTGATAATCAGTAGATATGTAACATTGATGTTCAATGATTTCTTGAACACGTGATTGAGTTAGTAAACTTTGTAAAGCAGGATAACGTAATTGTAAAAGTTGTTGTAGATAATTACTAACATGCAAACCACCTATATTAATTCTAATGAGAATAACAATATGTCATCTATATTAATAATAATCTACCTTTTAACATGACTGGCTACTAATTTTCCATCTAATACTGGTAATATATGTGTTGTTTGATAACCAGAACACACCACAAGACCATCACTCACTACACCTCCTGTACATATATGTACTTGATTACATGCATGTTTATCAGGTTGCCATGGTAACACAGTACATGTAATGTATCAATGTACATGTGATGTACTAGTAGGAGGTATACACATCACAATACCTGTCATTGTCATGGTAACATAGTACATCATACACTTCCTAGCACATCACATATGTACATGCATGTATACACTTCACTACGTGCATGTACATGTTCATTAGGTTGTCATGGTAACACAGTATAATTATATACCACATATATACATCATATATCTTACCCTGGTTATGATATAAACTATATAACCCATCTATTCCATATGATATTGCTGGTACAGTATAACCTTCAAATAATAGTTCACTCATTGCTAATATTACAAAAAAAAAAGAATGGAATTCTATTTAATTCATTAAATATTACTGACTATTTCTGGAATATTCCGGATTACAAACTGGTTCAGTCATAACTATAGGATGATGAACACATGACTCATTACCTAATCCCATTGATGAGAATATGTGATCCAATATAACCTCCTGTATTATAACTATAAGTTATTAATAGACTATTAATTGGTTTTTAATTGCCTGATTAGTGAAGTTAAGTACAACGTTCTTATCAAACTGGTTCCTCAAAGATGAATGCAATGTTTCAAGATTAGCAATATCATTACCAACAACAGTATAATCTCCTTCACCCTATAGTCATGTGAAGATCATGTGATCACAAACAAGACAAATATTCACCTTTTTTGCTCTCATTCGTGCTAAAACGTTGCGGAATCTAAGACAAGGTTTATGCTGAGAGGCCCAGCCAGATCTACATTGCCAGCTGCCATTATCAATAACTATTGGAGTGTTCTTAGTTTTGTGTTGACGAATATACACTTTATCTTGTACATGATCAGGTGTCACTAGAGTATCAGCAAATGTGTAAATATCTTGTGAATGGTCTGTAATGAATGTAAAAAGGAAGAATATCTTAATAATTAAGTGTAATGAATCTAACTCACCATGAACAGCCATCCTCCTATAATTTTAACCCCTTGAATACATCAAATATTTAACCCTTTGTAAACCAGATTATCAATGTCCAAAAAACAGAGTTTGCTACCTTCTCTACTTCCTATTTTAAAGATTAGTAAACATGTTTTACTGCCAGGAGCTTCTCTGTGGTTGCATATAAATGATCCACGTGGGTAAGTTATAATTAAATGGGTGTAGTTTAATTGTTATACCATACCTTCATCTAGTCTTCATTTAGTTGAAACTTACCTCTGGCATGATGAAAACTGGAGAGACAAATATATTGGGATCGTACCTCAAGAACCGGGAACTAATAAGGTTATACGAGACCTGAAACTGAAGTACTATATGTATAATTATATGTATATATAACTATATAGCTCCATTCAGTGGGTGTGGCTTCAAGAGTGAGTCGTATTACTGCACGATCTCATCCTCAAGCTCATTTCATGGTGTTTGTCACTGGATTGTGTCGGTACATACATACATCATATATTAGTATATACATACATACATACATACATACAGGTTTCGTATTAATGAGATAAGTCAAGAAGTACCATATATCATAGCCTCTATTACACAGTTAGATTATCTCAAACAATCAGGTTGGTGAAACTAATAGTAGACTTATCATCAGTTAATACTTTTCTATAGATAAAGAGATATCACCTTCTTTAACATCATTAACTGAAAAATTCAAACTTCATGCGACTGAGTTACTAGAGATTTTACAACAATACTCTCCTACTGCTGGGAAGCTAAGAGTATGTCTATATGTAGTTACAAGATAAGTACATTACCTTGTCACTAAGCAGAGAAGAGTTTGAAATTCCCAACTGATTGTGAAGGTTTAATTCTCTCTACACAGAACCTCCTAGATTCTCTGCCTGATCATAGTCTACCTGATATATTCACTTCAATCATTCAATCTTCTCAAGAAGAGAAACTCCAGGTACTGGATGCTAAAGATCTCGATGAAGTTATAAGATTAGCACTACCACTATTACTAAGACAAATTGAGGTATCCACTGTTAAAAATCAGAATACAGTGTTACTTATATATGACACTGTATGTGTGTCTATAATGAATGTGTATTAGGTGTGTTTGAATGTGACATTGTGTGTATTATATGTATGCATTATGTATAATATATACAACATTGTGTATGTATATTAATATGTGTATTGTGTTCTTGAATGTGACATTGTGTGTATATATGTATGTATTATGTATAATACATACAACATTGTGTATGTATATATGTGTATTGTGTTCTTGAATGTGACATTGTGTGTATATATGTATGTATTATGTATAATACATACAACATTGTGTATGTATATTAATATGTGTATTGTGTTCTTGAATGTGACTCAAAATTCCAATTTTTACCCTGAATTATAGCCTTGATATTGATTTTTTCATTGCAAATCTGTCGTTTCAGATTGAACCAAAACTGTTTCTAGAGTTAGATAATGATGTCCTTATTATGTTTATAAAGTGGTTTTGATTAATAATATTATTTGTTAGAACCGTGAGTGTTTTAGTATTCTTTCGAAATTCACTTTGTACCATGAACTATAGCCTTGGTACTTATTTTTTGACTGGAAAAAATATTTTTCTGAAACTGTTCCTACAGTTACATAGTGATGTCCTTGTTATGATTCTGCAGTATTTTTGATCAAAAATGTTGTTTGTAGGAACCGTGAGTATTTTAGTATTCTTTCGAAATTCACTTTGAACCATGAACTATAGCCTTGGTACATATTTTTTGACCAGAAAAAACATTTCTCCGAAACTGTTCCTAGAGTTGCATAACGATGTCCTTGTTATGATTCTGCAGTATTTTTGATTAATAATATTATTTGTTAGAACCGTGAGTGTTTTAGTATTCTTTCGAAATTCACTTTGTACCATGAACTATAGCCTTGGTACATATTTTTTGACTGGAAAAAACATTTCTCCGAAACTGTTCCTAGAGTTGCATAATGATGTCCTTGTTATGATTCTGCAGTATTTTTGATCAAAAATGTTGTTTATAGGAACCGTGAGTATTTTAGTATTCTCTCGAAATTCACTTTGAACCATGAACTATAGCCTTGGTACATATTTTTTGACCAGAAAAAACATTTCTCCGAAACTGTTCCTAGAGTTGCATAATGATGTCCTTCTGCAGTATTTTTGGGTCAAAAATGTTTTTGTAGGAACCGTGAGTATTTTAGTGTTCTTTCAAAATTCCAATTTTTACCCGGAACTATAGGCTTGGTATTGATTTTTTCATTGCAAAATCTGTCGTTTCAGATTGAACCGAAACTGTTTCTAGAGTTAGATAATGATCTCCTTATTATGTTTATAAAGTGGTTTTGTTCAATAATATTATCTGTTAGAACCGTGAGTATTTTAGTATTCTCTCGAAATTCACTTTGAACCATGAACTATAGCCTTGGTACATATTTTTTGATTGGAAAAAATATTTTCCAAAACTGTTCCTAGAGTTACATAGTGATGTCCTTGATATAATTCTCCAGTATTTTTGATCCAAAATGTTGTTTGTAGGAACCGTGAGTATTTTAGTATTCTCTCGAAATTCACTTTGAACCATGAACTATAGCCTTGGTACATATTTTTTGACTGGAAAAAACATTTTCCCGAAACTGTTCCTAGAGTTGCATAATGATGTCCTTGTTATGATTCTGCAGTATTTTTGATCAAAAATGTTGTTTGTAGGAACTGCGAGCATTTTAGTACTCTCTTGAAACTCTAATCACACCATGAACTATAGCCTTGGTACTTATTTTTGACTGGAAAAAAAACATTTTTCTGAAACTGTTTCTAGAGTTGCATAATGTGACATTGTGTGTATGTGTATGTATTATGTATAATACATACAACATTATGTATGTATATTAAATTATTAATATATATTGTATCTATAATACATACAATGTTGTGTGTACATGTACATGTATATGTTATAATATGTTATTATATTTCATTCAATGTTGTATAGACACTTCGTTTATTGGGTAACACAAGGCAGTTATCAGATGCGGAACCAGATAAGAAACATAAACAAGTTAATCGGGTTTGTAATTAACTATATGAGATAAATACTATTATATGTTTGTTAGGTTTGGAAGGTCAAACAAAAACCTCCTCTTAGTTTGTCAGGACAGGAAGAGGATGATGAGATGATTGAGTTAGAGAGGAGAATACACACTAGTAAATTGCCTCCACATGCTATGAAAGTAGCCATTAAAGAATTGAAAGTAAATTTGTATTGTGTTGAGTAAATGTTATCATATATTATGTCTGTTTAGAGACTAACAGCTCTTCCTTCTCAATTCCCTGAACATGCTGTTATCAGGTACTTCAATGAAATAGTTCATTCACAAATAATAGTTCTATTTCACAGGTCCTACTTAGAGACACTCCTAGATCTACCGTGGAATAAAACCACTACTGATAAACTGGACATAAAGAAAGCTCGTGAAGATCTGGATTGTGATCATTATGGATTAGAATCAGTTAAGAAAAGAATATTAGAATATTTAGCAGTTAGAAAACTTAAAAATTCGCTGAAAGGTTTGTACATTGGCTTACAAGCAAACTAATGTGGTGAATATAGTGTGCAGGTCCAATCTTGTGTCTTGTTGGTGCTCCTGGTGTGGGTAAAACTAGTATTGGAAGATCAGTAGCTCACACAATGGGGAGAAAGTTCTACAGATTATCACTTGGAGGAATTTGTGATCAATCTGATATAAGAGGACACAGACGAACCTATATTGGATCTATGTTAGGTGGAGTGTTACAGGCATTAAAAACTATTGGAGTGTGTAATCCTGTTATACTATTAGATGAAGTGGACAAACTAGTAAGAAATACCTGTTTCTTATATAATTATATAAACTATATTTAATTAGAATAAAGGTATTCATGGAGACCCATCAGCTGCCCTACTGGAAGTGTTAGATCCTGAACAAAATCATACATTTACAGATCAGTGAGTCTTTATTGTTTTTATTGTTTTAGCTATTATTGTTATTGTTCTTATTGTTATTTTTGTTGTTGCTGTTTTTGTTATTGCACGTTCTTATTGTTATTAATTTTGTTATTGTTATTTTGTTATTGTTATTTTGTTATTGTTTTTTATTGTTGTTTATTTATTTTTGTTTTTGTTACTTTGTTATTTTTTTGTTATTTTGTTATTGTTATTTGTTTTTGTTATTTTGTTATTGTTATTTGTTTTTGTTATTTTGTTATTGTTATTTGTTTTGTTATTTTGTTATTGTTATTATTGTTATTTGTTTTTGTTATTGTTATTGTTATTATTGTTGTTATTAATATCATTATTACAGTTATCTTGGAATACCTTTTGATTTGTCTAAAGTTCTATTTATTGCAACAGCTAATACAACATCATCAATACCTTCACCTCTACTAGATAGAATGGAGGTACGTCTCTAGTAATTATTAATTATTAGTTAATTAATACTTCAATAGGTAATTAGAGTAACTGGTTATACCTTGTATGAGAAAACAGAGATTGCTATTCGACACTTAATACCAAAACTATTGCAGGTAATCTCACAAATTATATTACAGTATTATATTGTATTGTTGTCATAGCAACATGGATTGAAAGATGATCAGTTGAAATTATCACCATCCACTATTCAAGATATAGGTAAATATAATTAGTGGGTGTGGTCATAATTAATTATTTTATAGTGTGTTATTATACTCGCGAGGCTGGAGTCAGAGAACTTGAGCGAAAACTCAGTGCTATATGTCGAGGTGTTGCTATCCGAGTGTGTTATTAATTATTATGAGTGGGTGTGATGTTTATTAATTTATACATTACAGGTTGTTGAAGGTAATGGGATACAAGAAATTACTAAACAGATATTAGAAGATATATTAGGGGTAAGAAATATTAATTATTATTATTTATTATATTTATATCTTATATTTGTAGCCATGGAAATATGACAAAGAAGTATCTGAGAGACTAACTACTCCTGGAGTTGCTGTTGGTAAATATTTATTAATTATTAATGAATTCAGGAGCAATCATTATTATACTCGTCAGGTTTAGCTTGGACTGTAAGTGGAGGTGATATATTATTTGTTGAGGCTTGCCTCATGCCAGGAACAGGAGAACTGATATTGACTGGTCAATTAGGTATATATAATGTTGTCTTGTGATTGTCACATGACTGATCCCATGATCTAGGTGATGTCATGAAGGAATCTGCTCAAATCGCTTTGAATTGGCTGAGGTCACATTCAGCTGAATATGATATATCATGTGATCCGACTGATCATCATGATATACATATACATTTTCCTGCTGGAGCTGTAGAGAAAGATGGACCATCTGCTGGGGTTACCATAGTAACAGTATTGGCATCTTTATATACTGGAAGATGTGTTCGTTCCGATACTGCAATGACAGGGGAGGTAACTCTTCGTGGATCTGTATTGGCTGTTGGTGGAATCAAAGAAAAGGTTCTTGCTGCACATAGAGCTGGAATATCTCATATAATATTACCAAAAAAGAATGAGAAGGTATGCATGAATGTTGATCACATGAGGGTATGTCACATGATATATTTCATTGTTGTGCATAGGACCTGCAAGACCTTCCATCCAATGTGAAGGTGAGTATTATATATTATATTTTAGTTCAGATACTACTAAAACTTGTGTTCCTGTTTCAGGATGATCTGAGTTTTACATTAGTGCAGAATGTAAGGCAGGTACTAGAATATGCTTTCGATGGAGGATTTGTTCCTCAGGAGAACAGTAATATAATCTCCTTTAGTAAACTATGATGGACTGATCTTTTGTATTGACAATGAATTTTGTTATAGTAATCAATAATAATTCATAAAGGAAGTGAATTGAATTAAATTAACAAAGGTGTGGTCACTAATACGTGATCTTCATGTGACCTGTCATTCTGTTTCTCCCTCTAAGGCCTCTATCCAGATATTTCCTCTTTACTTGTATCTCCGGACTCTTAGCTGCATATAGTTAACACACATCATCTCTAAGAATATCAAGATGTCTGGAAATACTATGGATGTAGGTTATACATAAGACATGATATATATACCATTCATTTCATAATAATTATGTCTATAATTACTTCAGAAAGCTATAGATCTTGCAAAGAAAGCTACTGATGCTGACAGAGAGGAGAAATATGATGAAGCCTTGAGTATGTATGAACATGCTATTCAATATTTTCTTCACGCTTTAAAATGTGAGTCTATTGGTATAATATATATATATATATATATATATATATAATATACTAATTACTTATTAGATGAGGTTCATGGTGATAAGGCCAAGGCATCAGTACGTGGTCAATGTGATAAATATCTTGTGAGGGCAGAAGAGCTAAAAGAGTATATTAGAAAAAAGAGAAAGAAAGCATCAAAGATGGTTGAAGGAGGAGGATCATCATCAAAATCAAAAAAGAAGTGAGAACTTTATAAAATAGAACTCTACGAGTTCTTTTCTTTCTGTATCAACACTAATCCACTAGAAATGGAATCATATTGTATTATTTGTAAGAATGTTAGGAGTAGTAGCCGTAGTTTATGGACTATCCATTGTGTAACTACAGATCAGAATCAAAAGGTGGTGGTGGAAGTGGGGGTGGAAGTAGTGGAGGTGGGGGTAAAAATGATAGTGATTCCAGTGATGACGATAATGAAACAAGCAAATTAAAAGAACAGTTACAAGGTAAGTAGCTCCACTCATAACCACACCCACTTAATAATTAAATATAGGTGCTATTGTACTTGAGAAACCAAATGTCAGGTGGACTGATGTAGCTGGTTTGGAAGGAGCTAAGCAAGCTCTACAAGAGAGTGTAATATTACCAGTGAGATTTCCTCAACTCTTTAAAACAAAGTACAGAAAACCATGGAGAGGAATATTATTATATGGAGTAAGTAATACTGGAAACTATATATACACACAGTACATAGGAATAATTCTAGACTAGCCATGACCTTAGAATCACTACATTCCATTAACTATCAATATATAAGGGTGTGGTTTATTATATTATATTCATTTTCACATTCCAGCCTCCAGGTACTGGTAAATCATATTTAGCTAAAGCTGTAGCAACAGAAGCTGATTCCACATTCTTCTCTGTTAGTTCATCTGATTTAGTTAGTAAATTTCTTGGTGAGAGTGAGCGCCTTGTTAAAAATCTATTTGAAATGGCTCGATCTAATAAACCAGCGATTATATTTATTGATGAAGTAGACTCTATGTGCAGTACAAGAGACTCTAGTAGTGCCAGTGAAGCATCAAACAGAATCAAAACGGAGTTTCTAGTACAGATGCAGGGAGTTGGAGTTGATAATGATGGGATATTAGTACTGGGTGCAACAAATATTCCATGGGGTCTTGATGCTGCTATTCGTAGAAGATTTGAAAAGAGAATCTATATTCCCTTACCTGATGAAGTAGCTCGTAAACGTTTATTTGAGTTGCATGTTGGTAGCACTCCTACTAATCTCACTGATTATGACCTCTCAGTATTAGCTAAACGGACAGAGAATTACTCTGGATCTGACATAAGTGTGGCTGTTAGGGAAGCATTGATGGAGCCTATTAGAAAGGTTCAGAGAGCTACACATTATAAATACACCAGTAATACAGTTGATGGAGTTACTCATAACGATTTCCTCACTCCATGCAGCCCAGGAGATCGAGGAGCAATGGAGATGAACTGGACTACTGTTTCTGGGGATAAATTAGTTGAACCACAAGTTACTCGCAATGATTTTGAGAAAGCTTTAGCGAATGCTCGACCAAGTGTGAATGCAGACGACTTGAAACGATTTGAAGACTTCACGAATGATTTTGGACAAGAAGGATGAAAATTTTAAAAAGTTATTTTTAGTTATAATAATTATAATAATTCTGATATCGATATTATATACATAATGCAGATTTAGATACATGTGTGTTAATGTGTTACATTAATTTGTGTCTGTAGTCAAACTCATGTTTAATATTAACTGTTATTAATTTAATTTTAAGATTATTGCTCATAAATAATTGGGCGTGGCTACTTGTTTCTATAGCAACAGATACAGTCATTGACATGGTGGATGTGAAGTGTGTTCTGGTTCATTCATTTCTTCAATTCATTGTTTTTTTTCCTCATTTTACAGACCAAGTACATCTCTCATATCTTCACACACAGTCAAGAAGAGGTTACATGATCCATCCAAGAGTTCTACTCACAATGGCTCTACAGAGGTTCGTGTTATATGAAATTATATATATATTTATTACTATTTATTTGTTGTTTCCACAGTCAGGTGGAGAAAGAGGAGCTTTAGATACATGGCCAGTCTATTCTCTCTCACCAGCTGTTAGTTCTCAACTGAGGAGCATAAACAAGAGAACTGAAGAACTGTCACATGACCTCAATCCATCACTTAGTACAAAACCAAAGTTTCTTCAGCAGTTGGAAGCATTTCTTGAGAAAGAAATTCGTTTACTGGGCTGTCCTCTTAAAGGACCAAATGTATTAAGATTGCAGGTAATGTATTACTGCTATGTAGATAACTACATGTATATGTGGATATATACAGGCTCATAGACAGGTGTTTGATATTCTAATACAAGATTTCAAGACCTACAAACCACTTCTCTCATCAATTAAGAATGAATATGATCTCTATATTAAACATCAAGATGAACTTATCAGAGAACTTCTCCCATTACAGGTTAGGGAAGTTCCCATTCTCTCTGCGTCTCTCTCTCTATATTTGTCTAGACTCTATGCTATATTCTCTATTTAGACACAAATACATCACCTCAAAGATGAAAATGAGAAAAAAATAATGATGTTGAAAACAGAGGAAAGAAAACGTAAGTATTACACGATCACACTTCATATAAACATTGTCATGTGACCACATAGATGACGAGGGTTTGCGTGAGGAGTGTAAACGTCTGTTAGCTGAACTCAGTCATATGAAATCAGAACAATTATCATACGAGGCACAGATTACAAAGGTAGTATACTAAATCTAGTAATTTATAATGTACTTTGTATATTATAGCTTCAATCTGAATTGAGTATATTATATGAGAAATATCGTAATGAAACTGATGCAAGGTATGACCCTGTCATTAGGTATTACATATTATATATTGATTACCTTATTAGGAAGTTACTTATTTCTGATTATAATGAGCTAAAAGCTAAACAGAATGAAGAGGAAGAGGAGGAGGAAGATATTATTGAGAAAGAAGACCCAACAATACTGAAACTAAAACTAGTGTAATCCACATTTATATAGCATCTATTTATCCATCTATCTATCTATCTAATCTATTAGTCGTGCTAGAGAAGATTTGAGGGCTGCTAACTTGAGAATAAATGGAATGTTAGCAGATTATGGTGATGTGGTTCCTAGAAGAGAATTTGAAATGCTTGAGACATCTTTCACAGTATGTTACATATACTACATCACATCTTATAATATTATAATTACTACAGACATTGGAAGGGGAGGCTGACTCAATTAAGAGTCAATATGCAACCATAATTGAGGAACATAAGTGAGTCATGTGACAATCATGTGCTATGTAATGATGTAGTGCTTATTCACTAGTACATTAATGGTTATGTATAAAGATTTGCAAGCACAAAGAGACAGGTCATTGAATGAATTAGCGAGAATTAAAGGCACAGCTACTCCAAGGTTACACATGGAATATCCATGTGAACATAATATTGAACTAATATATTACAGACCAGATTGGTCAAGATGTGCTGAATTTATTGATGGAGGATCAGAGAAATGGATAGAGATTAGTGAAGGAAGATCCAGTGATGAATTAGTTGATGTGTTGTGTGCTCAAATAGCTGGAGTAGATATTAGTGAACTCACTACACATGGGATATTTCAAGGACAAGTATGATAATATGTATAATTAAAAGTTGTCTTATTAATTTATTACAGGGTCTCTCTTCTGAAGTACCTCGTTATCTTAGAACTGAAGGTCATGTGACTAACAGACGAATGGGAAGAAGAGAAATGGAGGAATTGATTACAGGATTTTGGGAGTTTCGTATGACAAAACTTTCTGAACAAAGTAGGGAAGAGATCAATTCTCTTGACAAACTATTATATGAATACTGCTATACAAGAAATGATGGTAATGAACAACTAGCTATTGAAGATGGATACAATCTACAGGTAATGGTTCACGAATTATGCACAGTCAGCACTATATACTACCTATATACTATTTATATAGCAGTTGTCTGAGGTACATCGGTGTCCTTGCGATGACAAAGGTGCTTGTGGTATTCCTGGTGTCCCTTGTGCCCCTGGTGTCCTTGGTTTTCCTTGTGCCCCTGGTGTTCCTTGTGCCCCTGGGTGTACATTGGTGCCCCTGGTGCCTCTGGTGTCCTTGGTTTTCCTTGTGCCCCTGGTGTCCTTGATGTCCTTTGTGCCCCTGGTGTCCTTGGTGTCCCTTGTGCCCTTAGTGTCCCTGGTGTCCTTGGTGCCCCTTGTGCCTTGGTGCCCCTTGTGCCTCTGATGTCCCTTGTGCCCCTGGTGTCCTTGATGTCCCTTGTGCCCTTAGTGTCCCTGGTGTCCCTTGTGCCCCTGGTGTCCTTGGTGTTCCTTGTGCCCCTGGTGTCCTTGATGTCCTTGGTGTCCCTTGTGCCCCTGGTGTCCTTGGTGTCCTTGGTGTTCCTTGTGCCCCAAGGTGTCCGTTGTGCCCCTGGTGTCCTTGGTGTCCCATGTGCCTCTGGTGTCCTAGGTGCCCCAGGTGCCTGTGGTGCCAGGTGTCATTGGTGTCCTTGATGTCTTTTGTGCCTATAGTAACTGAGGTGCCTGTGATGTCCTTTGGTGTCTTATGTGACTCAGGTGCCTGTGCCTACAGTGTCCTTGGTGCCTGTGGTGTCCCAGGTGCCTGCAGTGTCCCCATCACCACCAAGGACACTATAGACACTTCAGTCACCATAGGCACTTAATACACCTCAGTAACCACAGACACCTGAGGTATACAAAGACACCTGTGAAACTACAAGGACACTAAGGCATCTATATACTACATAAGTAGTATATTATAGTGCTGACTGCATATCCTTACAGCCCAGATAATAATGTATTGTGTGTCATTAATTACAGGATGCCTGTACTCGTTTCAGTCATGAAGTACATGTTAATATATTCACTGATATTATATCAGGAAAATTAGATGAGGGGGTGTATGATGCTTGGATATCAACACAAGTGGCTTTAATGGAGTCTTTCAAGAAGTCTGCTGATAACAAAGTAAGTCTAATTAATATTCATTATTGAAATTATAAGTGTATTATTAACAGGAGAGCTTGCCATTGAACAAATTTGAACAGAAAATACAAGATGTATTATCTTATAAACAAGAATCATTGATTAAACTACTAGTACAGTGTGCTGTGAATACTAGTTCCACACAAAATGGTGATATTAACATAATACAACTGATGAGTAAGGTACTATTCATAATGATTGTCATGTGTTGTTCATGATGTCAATGATTTCATGTGATAATCACATGACATCATTTACATTAACACAACATTGGGAGTATAGGAATGTGATTATCACATAACATTGCTAATGATGTCATGTGACAATCACACTCATAGTGATATTATACAGGATTCTAATAGTCAACCAAGTGCATTTGTCACATTGATATTGGAACAAAGAAGAGAGGAAGCTAAACAGTATGCTACAAATATATCAAAGATATTAGGAGAAAAGGAGTATGTAGTATATCATAATTATTACATGAATTGATGTATTATCTTATCACACAGAGAGGTTACACTCAGTGAGGTTACTAAGGCTATTCAAGTATTAGATCCATATAAACCCGAAGCAGAGATACATTTACTATTATCCAAATTCTTTACTATACCACTGGGTCAGGTACAAGATTCTAATAATATTACTATACCACTTGATAAATTAGTGAAGAAAATAGAATCAAGTAATATTACTAAAGCTGGAGGTTCAAGAGACTCATACTAATGCATTGTAACACTATGAGTACTATTAATAATACATTATAATATGATTATTAATAACGTACTGATTTTAATGTTATATCCACTTTATGAGGTAATAATTTTTCTTTCCTTTAAAAACAGATTATTATTATAAACATGTAATTATTATTATTATTATAAACACCCACCTGTTCTGATAACAGTTATACTGTCTTTTAACATGTGATTGTCAGGTGACATTACTTCACTAGCTGATTCCACTCTGATATTATTGATATATAATCCTCCGGATTGTATAAGTCGCCTGACCTCATCTATTTATAAATAGATCAATAGCAGTTTTCATTACAATAACATACTATTTGATGAAGCAGCCTTTGATTTGACTATAATATCAACTAATGATATATTTGATGTACACAATTCTCTTGGAAGTTGAGTAGTAGGTACATCATTAAATAACTGATAAAGATCACTAACTGAGCAATAGTAACAGTATATCTAACATACAATACAATACTGTATTACCAGATAGTTTAAGAAGTGCATTATGATCTCCAAATAATGCTGAAGTGGCATTTAAAGCTTGCATCACACCTTCCTCTGTTGAGGATACATTATAATTAGTTATATATAGACAATGGCTTACCTCCATGAATCAGGTGAGTGACTTCCTTTGCTAAGTGTTTCTGCGCTACACGATATTCAGGTGATTCCTGGAATATCATACATCACATGTATATCACATGACACAAGTAAATGATAATGACCTTGTGTTCCCTCATCAGTTGATCATTAGAACTGAAAGTAAAGTAATTTAAGAAATTTTCAACATCACTGTCTCTTGTATTGTAGAAATACTATAACAACGATAATAATTATAGTTATGATAAACAATGGATGCCTTCAATCAATAACGAGTTGAGTACAGTACTAATTGAATTGAGTAACAATACTAATTGTACTCAATACTATAGTCATGCTAACCTGATACAAATGATAAGGTGATGTTTTGTGTGATGAGAGCCATACTGCATTACCAGATGATTTACCTAGCTTCTCTCCTGAAGAAGTAGTTATCAGAGGAACTGTCAGTCCTTGATGTGATAAATATAATAGTAATGATGTCACATGACCGATCATGTGATGTACCGTGTACTATTTTGTTAGTATACTTGTGAATAAACTCACATCCTGCAGATATATTACCCCACTGGTCACCACCACCAATCTATAAATAGTTCTTATAACATATATATAATTATAATCTAATAACTTATAATTGTACCTGTAACCAACAGTTATAATCTCTTGATAGACAAAGAAAATCATACGCTTGAAACACTTGATATGAGAATTCTGTGAAACTAATACCCTCTGGAGAGTGAAGTCTTTGACGAACACTATATGTCATGTGACATACACAAGTTAACAGAGAGTGTCACATGATATTCACCTCTCTTTGTTTAGCATGGAACTAAGTCTGAAGTGACGTCCAATATTTGACATGAAGTTTATAATTGACATATCTTTATACCATACATCATTATTTATTATTCTAATAATTATAATAACATTATTATTATTATTATTATTATTATTATTATTATTATTATTAATTACTTGATATTTGGTGGTGTTGAATTCACTTGTGCAAGACTCAATGAATTCTGAAATATTTTAGACAATGTTTGAGATATACCAATAATGTTACCATGTATTTCACTATGAGGCAAAATGTCTCTCTCTTTAATACGTCCACTTGGGTCTCCAATAATACCAGTGGCTCCACCCACCTTTAATTACAGATAATAGTACATAAATATATGAAACGACACTCACCACAGCTAATGGTTGATATCCATTGTGTTGAAAATGTATTAATGCTATTATTGTCACTAAATTTCCAATATGCAGACTGTCAGCTGTTGGGTCAAACCCAACATATACCGAGGCTCCATTCATATGCTGTATATCTGGTGGTATTCTGTATAATAAAAGAGATATAAACTGCTTGCTAAATATATAACATATCCTTACTTGGTACAGCTCTTCAAAAGATTCCTTTCCTTCAGACATTTCAGAACATGTAATGGAGAGAGGTTAGAACAGTGTCCCGCTCTCAGCATTGTTCCACGTGTGCAGCCACGCCCACATAAGCTTAATTAATGAGCCCCACCCTTCTCTGTTCCAACATAATGGATTTGTTTCAACCTCCAAGATGTGATTCTAGAGAAAGATTCTCTTGTCTTTGGGATATGCAGCAGAAGAAAGAATTATGTGATGTTGTGTTACAGCTTGACTCTCATGAGCAGATCAATGCACACAAGTGTGTACTTGCAGCATGCAGTCCATACTTCAGGACAATGTTCACTTGTAATCTATCTGAAAGCAATCAACATTCAGTAAGAATAACACACACTGAGTATGATATAATGGAGGCTGTCATCTCCTTTGCATACTCATCTAAATTCACTCTACCATGTGATCGAGTCTTGTCGTTGCTATCTGCTGCAGATCATTTTCAAATCGACTCTTTATTGCAGTATTGCTGTGGCTTCCTTGAAACACAGTTAAATACCAGCAATGTTTTAAGTACAAGAGCATATGCATGTCTTCACAGATGTTGGAAGCTATACAGATTGTGTACAGAGTATGTTTTAACTCACTTCAATCATGTGATACAATCTGAAGAATTTTTAGATTTACCTACAGATCAACTTCAAGATTTAATTTCACAAGATGAATTACGAGTGACTTGTGAAGAAGATGTCTACACTGCAGTGATCAATTGGGTTTACCATGACTTTGAAGAACGAAAGGACATATTTCCCTCTTTGATAGTTCACGTTCGACTTCCCTTCTTATCTTCAGAGTTTCTCACATGTAATGTCCAAGAAGAACAGTTAATGGAAAGAGACTTATGCCAGGACCTCATTTCAGAAGCATTCTTTTACAAATCCTCTCCAGATAAAAGAGGCGAATTGAAAAACAGTCTTCGAGTTCATCCTAGAAAGCTGTTTGGATTACAAGAGGTGATTTTAGCTATTGGAGGAGCAAATAAAGAACATTCAGTAAAATCTGTTGACCAATACAATTTCAGGACCGATTCGTGGTCTACTATAGCAGAGCTTCCATCTCCTCGATATGGTCTAGCCACTTGTTTCTATAATGGGTATTGTTATGTCAGTGGAGGTTCAAATGAGACACATACATACATCAATGCAATGGATAGGTACAGCATGACGGAGGACAAGTGGTGTAACCTAGCACCATTACCTACTGCAAGAAGGTACGCTGTATAATAACATTTATAATAACATTATATTCAATAACAAAAATTTTACTAATTTTCATCATTTAGGTATCACTCAATGGTAGTACTATACGGATTACTATATGCAATTGGAGGACAGAATTCTAATGAAATTTTATCATCAGTTGAGCGATATGATCCTGTATCTAACACATGGTCAATAGTACAGCCATTGAACACTAAACGAATGTATCATGGTACTGTTGAACTTGATGGATTTATATATGTAATCGGTGGTCATTGTGGTCTTAAGAGATTAGACTCAGTAGAATGCTATAATTCTTTGAGTGACCAGTGGAATCACATATCAAATCTACCTGAGCCTAGATCAGTGATTGGGGCTACAGCATTAGCTGGTGTTATATATGTTGCTGGTGGTTATAATGGGAAAGAACATGTCATCACAGTAAACTGTTATGATATTCAGAATGATAAGTGGTTACAATGCCCATCTTTAAGGAATGGTCGATCTGCATTTGGTATGGTGACTTATAATGGGTATTTATATGCTTGTGGTGGTTTTAATGGCTGTTTAATTGATAATGTAGAATGTTTTATACCTGGAGATGATCAATGGACACCTGTTATTTCTATGCTAACAGAACGCATACACTTTAGTATGGTTAACACATAATGTACAGTAATAACACAATTATAATACTGAAACAAAGATTAATGTATCATTAATAAATTCATAATTTGAAACATCTAGTAAAGTCATTAGTCAAGATACAAACACATGAAGATGAGATATTTGATATTTCAGCAGACATTAGTTATTAAGATAAATTCTTTGTGGCTTCTTTGTATTTTTGTAGCAACACTGCTTTGTATTCTGAGAAAATTTAATGTTTGAGAAGTGTTATGATAATAAAACTAATAACTAACCCTCTTGTTTACTCCACAGCTCAGCTGCTTCAGTATTCAATGGACTATCAATGTTAGGTTCTATATTACGACGATAAACAGGTAATATATATATATAATAATGGATCATTAGAAAGGGGTTACCTCCTAAAAGGCTCTGGATTGAAATAAGAATGCTTTTAATGTCTAAGAGTGCTGACCACTTCTCCTGAGAAACATAATTATATATTTCTGTAAGAATAAAGAGTAACAAATACCTTTAATATGTCAAGACAAATATTTCCTTGTTCGTCAACATTAGGATGATATATTTGAGTTTGAAATTTAACCACTGGAGGGATATAGGGGTATCGTCCCGGAAAGGATAGTGTCAGTTTGTACATAAGTCCTTCATAGACAGTTCCTTTTGCTCCTGCAATGGTGGCAACCCAATTGAATAGGTTGTCTCCAACAGGAAAAGCAGATAATGAGCTATCACCAGACATCTAAGATGAAACAAGATTATACATTTAACATTAATAATAAACATGTCTACTGACCATAAGGGTTGCTAAATCTTTTTGTAATCTTTTAGTCACAGAATAGCCATCTTTACTTCCAACCTGAGAAGAACTCATGTTCTTTTGACTTGTACTTTGAGGAGCAACGTTCTGAGAAGCCATGATGCGTTGCTAAGTAGTTGCCCTGGTAGCTTTTCTTTGTAGACTGAGAATAGAACACGCTTTTCTCTCGCGGTTATATTTTTGAATCTTATGGGCGTGGTCGCGTAACGCCTCTTCCTGCGTGGCGCAATGGCGCATGACGGCAGTGCACTAAAAAACTTATTACATGGTAGGTACAGCAGTCCTCATTTGCATAATGACTAAAAAATTGATTTATAATAATAAAATGGACCGGTTCCTGTAATGATTACATTGTATATTAGTCTCTTGGATATTCGACATGTTGTATGTATGGTAGCATTGCTTCAGCTAGCTCCTTTGAGCTAGCGAGAAGAACTCCTCTCCCCATAAGATCAAGAGGACCACCTAGGGGAAACAAGAAACGTAAAGATGATATCATATGATGTCATAACTTATACCTGTTGGATAGAGAGACACTCCACCAGCTTCCCTTACAATCAATTCTCCAGCAGCGTAATCCCAGCAATGTAAACCATATTCAATATATGCATCGGCTCCACCTTGACTTACCATACAACAACTAGCTGAAGCACAACCTAGAGTACGAATACTAACAAAAATAAACATTTCATTATTTCATGTGTAAAATAGCTACCCATGAACATGACTAGGCTCAGCTGCTAAACCTCGTATGGTTGATATTTTTGGTGTTAGTTCTTTTTCGGTTCTTGTATATCCCAAATCAGTTATTACAATAGCTTTTCGTAGCTCTATAAAATTATATAAGTAAATGTAATGATTATATAGTAACTCTCCACTCCACCTATGCAGTTGAGGGTTAATCACATACACACCTTTACATTGGGACACATGAATAGGTTTTCCATTTAAAAATGATCCACTCCCTTTTTTAGCAGCATACAACTGATCCAATAGAAAGTTGTACACAACTCCAATAACAATCTAATTATAAAATATGGGCATTAATTAAGTGAATAATTGATAGGACGAACCTCCTTGTTAATAGCTAGTCCAATCGATATAGCAGAAAATGGGAAACTATTATATTATAATGAAAATAGTAGTAGATTGTATACATAGTAAATACATACATACCCATGTATGTAGTTAGCAGTACCATCAATAGGATCAATTATCCATGTAGGATCATTAGTTAGTATATTTGATCCAGATGAACTCTCCTCAGCAATGAATCTAATAATTATTCATAATAGATAATTAATTATTATACATAATTATTGTACTTATGCGTTGGGTATTTTTGCTTTAATGTTTTCAATATCATATTCTCCACTTTCTTATCTGTTTCAGTTACCATATCAGCTGTACTATCTTTACATTGTATACTTTTATCACAACTACTAGATTCAGCCCTGGCAATCTTGATTAATTAATTAAAAACATTAAACAATAATTAATTATTATTAGTGCAGTAAAATACATAATAATATAGCTTACATCTCCAACTTGTTTAGCCAGGCTTTGAGCTGTTAAATAAATATCTTGTAACTCATCAGACATCTTTAATTAACTTATAATAACTTTCATAATAAAGAAAGATGGGTGGTACAGTTAGTAGACAAACTATGATACAGAGAAATGGTCAGCTATTGACTGAAAATGAGAAACAAGGATTGCTGTCTTTTTTGAATGCTGTTAATCAAAATCAAGAGGCTGATTACTTTACCAAACAACAATTAACAGTCAGTCACATGATCATTTAAATTTTGTCATGTGATCGATATCCCTTTTTTTTTCCTCAGACATACCTTCAAAGCATACATGTGGTATTACCGTTTACTATCACCGACTCTCTATTTGAATCACTTGGTATAACCAGACAATCAAATAAAAATCCATCTTCATCAGATCACGTGACATTCCCTAATTTCGTGCAGAATGTGAGTTGGTTTTTAAAAGGTTCTACTGATCAAAGAGCTCAGTTTTTCCAGTCGTTCATTGGTGACTCGTTAGAACAACTAGAAAATAAGTTGTTTGAAATTATTAGTTTTATATTAACGAATCCTAAAAGCTTTACTCATCAACCTCAAATACAACAGTGGTCTGCTAATGATACATCAATTAAATCATTAGTTTCATACTTAATACAGTCTCTAAAAGAATCAAATTCACGAGATCATGTATTAACGAGCAGGGAATTAGAGGTTTGGTTTTCAAGAACCTCTCTTCCAATTCAAATTTTGCAGATTTTAATTAGTCTTTGTTTTTTATGTCCTCATGTGACAGACATACAAACATACATGGGCAACGAAACATATCCTGACCAACTCCTGATACCAATGAAAATATGCCATCCTATAATAAAAGAGAAATTCACTTCAAATTTATTAGATCAAGCATCCATGATCTTGATAAACTCTGCTCTCCCTTATGAACAAAAGGGTTTATTTTATCCGTTATTTTCCAGTCGTTTCCATGGAGAAAGTTTCTCAACAATGTGTAAACAAATGATTGATAGAGGTCCGACGGTTGTAGTTCTACGAGATGAGGGTGGATATGTGTTTGGAGGTTTCGCTGGAGCTAGCTGGAAATTTAACCCTCAATTTACTGGTGAGATTGATTATTAAATATTCATTATGATAATCACTAATACATTATTAACAGGTACTATTGACAGCTTCCTATTCACAATATATCCTTCGATGGGGATATATACACCCACGGGTTATAATGAGAATTTCATGTACATCCAACAAAGTGCACAGACATTGCCTAATGGAATAGTACATTCATATAACATGTACATATAGCTATCTCATTAACATTATAATCTATTTTAGGGTATGGGTGGACAAATAGACTACTTTGGATTATGGATATCGGCAGAGTTTGGGCGTGGTCACTCTAAAGCTCGTCCTAAATGTAGTACATATGGTAGTCCATGTTTATCTTCTTCTGAAGAGTTTAAAATAGATTTAATTGAAGTATGGGGTGTAGGGACACCGTACCTACCTGATGAAGCAGATGAGGTATATAATGAAATCATGTGACTTCACTCATCACATTTTTATATTATTAGAATGGACTATCAAGTATTCTCGATAAAGATAATACTGCTAAAGTCCTTCTTGAATTAGCTGGTAAAGCTCGTCACAGTGAGGGACTCAGAGAACCTGAAGAAATGGATGATTAATTTTACTATTTTTACGTTTTATTAAAAAGCAATTGTTATATTTGATTTTATATTTGATTTTTATAAGTTTTTAATAAAATTAATGATAAGTTTATTAATTAACATCAATGGGTTCATCATCTTCGTCCTCATCATCCTCATCCTTATCCTCATTCTTATCCTCATCTTCATTCTTATCCTCCTCCTCGTTTTTATCCTCATTCTCGTTCTTATCCTCATCCTCATTCTTGTTATCCTCTTCGTTAGTTGTAATCTTCTCATCTGGTTCTTCTGGAACTATCTCTTCCAATCCTCTATTCTCAGGAGGGGGTGAGGGTGTGGTTTCTACACGAGACTTCTCAACAGTCTTCCTTTTATTTTTAGATGAAGTACCTTTACTTGTACTAAATAACTGGTTTCTCATATCAGCAAGTACTTTTGGATCTTT
Source organism: Petrosia ficiformis (assembly GCA_947044365.1). Lineage (NCBI taxonomy): Eukaryota > Metazoa > Porifera > Demospongiae > Haplosclerida > Petrosiidae > Petrosia > Petrosia ficiformis. The sequence goes on from OX345642.1 coordinate 7,473,121, forward strand.
TCTGGTATCTTTGACAGCCATAGAAGTGACTTGAGGCTTTGACTGGACTGACGTATCATCGGGTTTCACTGTTTGGTGAGTAGGATCAACTGATTCATTGCCTGTTTTGAGATCTCGAACAAGTTTAGCATACTATAAATTATAAATAGTTATTAATAATATAATTAATTACATACCTCAGGGTCCAACGATTTCAATATTCCGCTATTACAACATTGTACGATTGTTTCATCATCATGCTGGGATACAGATTCCACAAGTTGTTCCAACACTTTCTCATCTTCAGTACCTTTAAACTCAGGAACTCTATTAAAAGAGATTATTATTATAATAATATTAATAACATATTATATGTACCGTGAGGCTTCTTGTAGTAGATCTAAAGCATGCATTGAATTGCCTTGTAGTAAAGTAGCAATGATCTCCACTGTAACTGCCTGAGAGAAAGATATTATGAACGTAATAATTACAAAGACAGGATATTACTTCATGTGCTAAATTTATAGATCCTGCTTCAAGGAATGCTCTTCTAGATTGTTGAGCAGTTGATATAATTTTATCCAATCTAATATAATCATAAACAGAGGTACACATTGTAGTTATATTTATCCTAGCTCACTGTCTTGGTCTAGTCCTGCAGTACATTCTCACAGCATTTTTAATTGCATTCGCTGATTCACGGAACTTGTCGTCCAGTTGTAAAAACTCAGCAGTAGACAGAAAGTATTTAGCAGCAAGCGCTGGATTTTCATGTTGCAATAGTCTATAATGTACTGCATGTCAGTTTAATCATGTGATAATCATGTGACTCACTGAGCTCCTTTAAGTATGATTTGACCAGCTGTATCAGGATGTCCACTCTCACTGTAGCATTCACTATAATGAAATTATCATCACATGATATCACATGACTTGTATATTAATTAACCCTGCTTGTTCATATAGTTTAGCAGCCTCTTCCAACTGTTTAGCATCCTACCATTATCATAGTTAATTAAAATGAATATACTCATAATTATATAACTCACTCGACATACATTAGCAGCGTGTTCTAAACTCCTGTATATTATATAATAATAAAACTAATCAATAAATTACATAACTCACTTTCCAGCATGATATATACTAGGAATAGAATTAAGAAAGACAATTAATATATGAGATCATAATACCATATGGTTGGTATTTTGGTATTATAATTAATTTACTGTTTATTTATTAGGATAACAGACAACCACAATATGTATAATATATTATATATTATAATATATCACAATAGATATGCAATATATAGGATACGCATGATTTTTGTAATGAGCGTCAGATGCTCGTATTGAGCTCTCCTTTGCTCTGTCGTAATATTTCAAAGTTCTGAAACATATTGCTATATATACATAATGTCAAATAAAATGATAGATATTTAATTAATAGTGGGTGTGGTTATACCTGCTTTATCAAAGTGATTAGCTGCATTATCATAATCTGGATTCCACTTAAACATACTAGTCTTAAGACTGAACATGTGATAATCACACAAATCTCACATGATAATGTACATACCATTTTTCTGCATCTGTTATGTGTTTCTCAGCTTCTTGCAACTTACCAGAAGAGGCCATTTTGGTAGTATAATTTCTAATTTAACGAAAATATAGAAATTTTTACTATCTAGGGGGTATTTACCACAATCAGTAGAGACATCACACTGTCACTTTGTCTGTACCTATAGTTCTATATTTTGGAAGAGCTGCTGGAAACACTTTGAGATATAACTCACTTTCGTTTCAGAAAGGAGATAAGTAAGTGAGTAAATGTGGAATCAGTGGGTGTGGTTTATAATTGTATATACATTAGGTCAATGGCTGGTAGTTTAGCCAGGGTTTACATGGATGTCAATACTCACAAACCAAGAGAATACTGGGACTACGAATCACATCCCATTGAATGGGGGTAAGATTGTATATATTGTTATATAATATGCAATTAATACATTCCATTGATTTTAGTAATCAAGATCATTTTCAATTAGTTCGTAAGTTAGGTAGAGGAAAATATAGTGAAGTGTTTGAGGGTATTAATGTTACTAATAATGAAAAAGTTGTAATTAAAGTGTTAAAGGTTTGTTGATATTAATTAATTAATTATTCATTAATTATTATTAATTAATAGCCTGTTAAAAAAAAGAAAATTAAACGAGAGATTAAAATATTACAAAATTTGAGAGGTGGTCCAAATATAATTAATCTCATTGATGTTGTTAAAGATCCTTGGGTAAGTTACTAAAAGAGATTCGGCTTCATTTACTACTTCATCTTATATAGTCACGAACTCCTGCTCTCGTATTTGAGCATATAGATAATACTGATTTCAAGCAATTGTATCAGAAATTAACTGATTTTGACATTCGATATTATCTATATGAATTGTTAAAAGCATTGGATTATGCTCACAGTATGGGGATAATGCATCGAGATGTGAAACCACATAATGTAATGATCGATCATGAACAAAGAAAAGTAAGTCATTAATAATTATTATTAATCTATCTATACACAAATATATCTAGTTACGTTTAATTGACTGGGGCTTAGCGGAGTTTTATCATCCTGCACAAGAATATAATGTAAGAGTTGCCTCTCGATATTTCAAAGGGCCAGAGCTTCTTGTAGACTTACAAGAATATGATTACTCACTGGATATGTGGAGTTTAGGATGTATGCTAGCTAGTATGGTATGTACAATTATATGATACTATCAAACTATAATTATAGCTAACAATAAATTTTAGATATTCAAGAAGGAGCCATTTTTTCATGGTCATGATAACTATGATCAAGTATGATTATAATTATTATAAAGTACCAATAGATTATCATTCCCTCATAGCTTGTGAGAATTGCTAAAGTACTTGGTACAGAAGAACTGTACGATTACATTGATAGATACAAGATTGATCTCGATCCTAGATTTACAGATATACTAGGAAGGTATATACATGTATATATACTCTTGTGGACTTGTACTTTATACTTCAAACAGACATTCTCGTAAACGTTGGGAGAGATATGTACATTCTGAGAATCAACAACTAGTTAGTAGAGAATCGTTAGATTTATTGGACAAGTTGCTACGATATGATCATAGAGAGAGATTATCAGCGAGAGAAGCAATGGAACATCCCTATTTCTGTGAGTAGCTAATATTTTAATACAATTATTAATTAATAACAATATCACTATTTAGATCCTATATTGAAAGAAGCTGCCATTATTTCAGCGGGACCTAGTGTCACTTTACAACCTGGAGGAATGGGTGCCACACCGACAGGGTCTACAGTACCAGGTAATCTTAGATGTGCTTTTAATTAATATAATTTACTGTTATTATTGCAGGAGAGAGTACAACTGGATTTAAACATGATTCTTCTTCCACTACTAATGAAACTAAAGATGATTCTAGAGATGTTGGTCAATGACCAAATATCCACATGCATTTTAATTGATGTTTGTCTGATTATTGAATGTATAATAACATTATTAAATAATGAATGGTCATCGTTTGTTAGATTTAATTTATAATATTGAATGTCTATTTTGTTATCACAGTATTTAACCACTCAATCTTTCCTCAAGAAGTCTTACAGCTCCAATAGTTAGTACTAGTGTATTGCGTAATATAATACTATATACATTAATACCTACACTGGGTAGTACATCAACTTGTTCAATGTTATGAGATGCTAATGACATGTTCAAGTCAACAGTTTCACCTCCATTGACAAACAATACTGACTCCCATTGATGTTTATTAAGAATTGATAATAAATGTTTTGTTTTGTGAGATTGAAGTGATAGTGAATCCACAACAAACAGATCACCTTGAGAATACTTTACTGACAGTGCTGCACACAATCCAAGGGAACGAACCTTCTTTGGTAATGTATAATCATAAGAAACAGGACCTCGTGGACCATGAACCACCCCACCCCCTCGCCATTGAGGAGCACGTATACTTCCCTGTCGAGCTTTACCAAATCCTTTTTGAGGCCATGGCTTTTTACCTCCACCTCTTACTTCACTACGAACTTTAACCCTTGCAGTACCAGCTCTTCTTTTAGCTAGCTGCCATACCACAACACGTTGAATTATGTCTAGTCGTGGCTGTCTACCAAATACCCTACTGTCCAGATCAATAATACCTAGTTTATTTCCAGTCTCAAGACACGTCAACCATGATTCCAGTTTCGGAGACATAAGACTAGGAACTGTCATTTGAGTGGCAGCACATGTTTCAGTATGTACATTACTTTCTTTAGGTGATGAAGTGAATACGAGACGAAAACACCTCCAAACAGGCCAGTGAGATGAATATAACCTATTTAACATCACATACACACGTGTTGATGTACACTCCACCTTGTATTCCCTCCTCCTTATGGCAGACCCCGCCCATTGTTTACACGTGGTACTTAGTTGTTCTAGCTGGTGAACTGAGAGAAGTATATAAACAGCTAAGAGTACAGTTAGGCACAGATAGAGAAGTGTTAGTCAAGCAGATAGTTATATCAAGAGTGATTTGGTCCCTTCCTAAAAGTAATTAATGAGTGGGCGTGGTGTTGTATTGGATGAGTTAGCTCCCAACTTGGGACAGAAAGTGTAAGCTATTTAGTTATGTTATACCTAATTATGATATTGTTAACAGTTATTTACGTGGAGATGAGATACCAAGCTCTCTTCATGGGTTTGAAGTTAAAATCTATCAAAGCGAGAAATCAAATTTGGGAGAAACGGCTAGTGGAAAGGTACAGACCTACAAACTGTCAACTCATTAGAAATGCATATTTAATTAGATCTTTACATTTTCGTTAGGTTCGAGTTTCCACCATAACTAATCAAAATTGGGAAGCAAGGAGTTACCATGGTAACATGATTGCAAGTAACAACCATTATCTAGCATACATTCTTGAGAGTCGAAGTGGTCATGTGGTTCGTATTATCCAACAGAAGACAAAGGATCGAACTCTTCTAAAGAAATTCACAGGACAAGTTTTGGATGTATCTTTTGCTCATGCTAATTCAAATTTATTAGCTGTTATTGATCAAGGTGGTAATCTATATGTATACGATTTAGATATTGCTAATGGTGATGTCACAAAAATAAGGTATATATATATGTGTAGTGTTTATGCATTCCTTTAGTATATCTATATATAGTAATTGTATGAAATTACATCTTTGTCGAAGCAATGTTGCTGATGAATTAGAACATAGACTCGTTTGGTGTCCCTATGTGCCTCAATCAGAAGATGAGGATATGGAAGAGAATCTCATTATCGCTATCTCTCATGGAAAACAGGTAATGATAGTATGAATTAGTATTTACTGTAGAATTATCCTATATTCTCTAAGGCTGAAGTTTATGATATAACAGAGGTTCTATCATGTTTTCCCACTGGTGTCGTTGAAAAGGCAAGGCTCAAGTCAGGTGTAGCATGTGTTACAGAAGCACATAATGGGGTAATCCTTGTAAATTAATATAATTATTAGTTTAATTAAATAGTACAGGCAATATATGATATGTCTTTGTCACCTGATGGTAATGTGCTTGCTACTGGAGGGCAGGATGGTCGTGTACGTTTCTGGCAGTTAAACATGGACCAGGAGGGAGTTGGACCATCGTAAGTTAATTATGTATTTAGTGGCTATATATTAATAATGTATTACTATATTAGTTGTCTCCATGACTACCAGCCACATGGTGGTAACCATGTTACAAGGTTAATATTCTGTGATAATCATTTAACACAAGATCCAAGGTATTATTATTAATATTATTATTATTATTATTATTATTATTATATCTTTTCATTTAGTACTCAGTTTTGGCGTTTTCTAATAACTGCTTCAAAAAGTAGTGAAGAATATTCAGAAATCAAGATATGGTGTACAGTGAAATGGAAGTGTTTACAAACCATTCAGTATGTGATATATTTCTTGTATTTTATGATGTGTTTCATATCTGTTGTCTTAGATTCCTTCCTCCTCCAGTTAATAATGGCATTACGCCTAATATACTGTTAAATCTGGATCTGTCAGCATCTTATCTGTTTGTCACTGACTCAAAAAAAATGGTAACTCAATCCATAAGATTATAATTATAAAAATATTCATATAATGTGTTTGTAGGTATTATATATACTACCTATATATCAAGAATCTACTATTGGAGACGCTTCATTTTCATCAATTACTGAATACTTACTCACTCAACCGATATTGAGTTTTGTAATGTCCGGCCATACTCTTATTCGTGATAATGAAAATTCAGAAGATGAGGAAGAATCGGAAATAAATTGGGAAGAATTTGATCCTAGACGAAGTTTTGTATTACTTCGAATACATTGTATTCAGAGCAGGTATGTATGTACATGTTAGTAATACATGATGTAAGCATTTTCCATAACTCGGTATAAATATTCGATTACGCATAGTAATGAAATCTTAATTGATTATATGATTATACTTCACTGTTAGGTCAATGCAAGAGTTACATGTTCGTTATGAGCCACCTGATCTCACTGGTATACCTCCTCCACCACTTTCTTCAAATGATAGTATTGATGGTGGGAATAGTGACAAGAAATCCATGCCTCCTCCACTTGAGGATGATATTATGACTCTACCTCCTCTGGAAGACTTGTTCCCATCCCAAAATGCCATTCCATATGCTCCTGGTCAAACATCTGCTTCAGTTAAACTTCTATTACCTCCTGATTCATTCATGAAGACCAGTCCAAGCACTTCATCTACCACATCCACGATCCCTTCTTCCCTTTCTACACCTCCATCACATATTCTTCGTTCTCCCAGTGAGTTTGAATCTATTCCTAATATTAGTCTCATACAGACTGAAATCCATACTAAACCTGAGACTGGTTCCGATACTTCTATTATGCAATCACACAGTGACAACACGGAAGGTTCTCTTTTAGTTGCTGTTCCTCTGCAGAAGATGCAATTATCAGAAAATGAAGGAACTGAAGAAATGGTAGTGTTATCACCGAGTGCTACTACTCCTAATGAAGACGGTGTGAAGCTATTCCCTTCAGCTCATGACTATAATAACTCATCTACTCATTCAGTATCAACCTTGCCTGATACCAAAAGCATTCAGAATGAAGGTTTAGATGAATGGCCTCTTTTAAATTCAGATACTTCAACAATCCTAGAGCAGAAAGACACCACACCACCTCCTCTACAGGATGATCAAGTCATACATCAAGATTTACAATATCCCCATGAGCCTGTGATAACAGAACAAGGACATGTTTCTGATGAGAAACACACTGCTGCGTTTGTAGTTGCTACAGCTATCAATGCTGCTGTTAATATCATAGAGAAGAGTGGAGAACAGGAGATAGAGAAAGATGATGGAATGGAAGAGAATATCAAAGAAGATGAACAGGAGAACACTGAACAGGTACAGAATGAGTTCAGAGAGGAAGAAGAATCCAGTATCAATGAACAGGTGAATGAAAAATCCATTATGAAAGAAAGTGTAGTCAATCCAGATGTTGAAGCTCTAGTGGTAGATCATGATATTTTACAAACATTATGTCAGCTAGTGACACAACAACAGAAAGATATTGAATCTCTTAGGTTAGTATATATAATATATCACTACCATTATCATTATACACCATTATATTCATAGGATAGATACTCAACACTCAATGGAAAATCTTCTCTCTCAGGTAGAAAATACTGTACAAGCTTTTTCTACCGAACAGAAGACTATAGTTAATGAACAACTAAAACATCATTGTATCCTAAAACAATTAGTAATGATAATTATTATTATATAATTATATGTATAATATATTTCTTGACTGTTATCAGATCAACGTGTTGAACATTTGATGAAAGAGAAACACAGTGGTGATTCAAAAAGACATGATCGTCTCTCTCAGACACTTTCACAAACAGTTACTACCTGTGTTAATTCTGCTATTAGTGGAAGAATGGAAAAATGTGTGAGAAATGAAATAAAAAGCAATGTTGTACCTGGTAAGTGGAGAGAGCTACTCTAAATGAGATAATAGTATGTATTTATATTCAATTAGTTGTCCAGCGAGTATTAGCAGCTTCACAGGATCAAATGAATCAAATATTTCAACAGAAACTAACATCTACCGATGCTATCATTCAGGAATGTGTACGCAAGGTTGTTCATACTGAGGTTAGTTATAATATATATATTATAGACTCTCAACACAAATATATTTCATATTCTTAGGGTTTGGTAAATGCTATTAGTGGATCAGTTGTTAGCTCATTGAATCAGGTCATTCATAGTACAAGTGAGGCTGTGTTTATGAGTTCTGTACTACCATCGTTTGAGAGAGTATGTCAAGAAATGTACAGACAAATTGATGAAGCATTTAAAAGAGGAACAGCAGAATGTAAGAGAGTGTTATTGTCAAATGTGTTAATTATATATGTAGTTATATTTTATCTTTAGACTTATCTCAATTACAACTTCATCATACTAATCTTCAAGAGACAAGTTTACATCATTTAACTACCTCCATTCAATCACTAACCTCTTCTTTCTCATCACCTACATCTCCTTTACTTACAAACGTGAGGAGTTGTGTAACACAGGAACTAAATACCCTCACACCTCAGTAGGTCACATTATATACATGTATGTGTATAATTAAGATATATATTTTATTCATTAGACTAGAACACTCACTCAATGATATTGTGTCTGCTGTTATTAAAAAAGAGATTGAGAATGTTCTAGAAGATAAGCTGATTCCAGCAGCAACTGCAGCCGCTCTTCAATCCAATATAAAACATCATGAAGTAATCATATTTGTAATTATCAATTATTAAATCGTGACTTGTTATATCAACAGGATCGTATTCAGACATTGTTACATGAGAAACAGTTCGACACTGCATTTAATGTAGCACTCTCCACATCAGATCTTAATCTTGTGACATATGTATGTCAACAAGTTAGTGCTGATGATGTATTTGATTCAAATGCACAAAGTCCGTTATCTCAACCTGTACTACTATCGCTCATACAACAATTATCAGTGGATTTACAAGAGGAGATTGAATTGAAAATGAAGTAAATATGTGAATATTAATATTATAATCAAAATTAATAATAATATTAATTCATATTACAGGTACCTGGAATTGTCAGTGTTATCTCTTGATCCTAATGATCAGGTGACAGCATCACACCTTCCTCCAGTAATGCAGCTTTTGTCAGAACAGATTGTAAAGGTACGTTCCATCACACTGTATGCATTACACTTAGTATTGTAATTTTACAGGTTGAAGAGACAATGCGTAGACATGAAGAAGGCTCTCCACAATTATTTAGGGCAATGAAACGTGTTCGTATGTTATCTGAACACTGTCGAACCACTTCAGGAAACAGATAAACAAATCTTACAATAATTTTGTTTGAAGTTAATAATAATGAATACAGGAGAATAATATGGAGAATAATATAGAGATATACAGAGAAAGGAGATCACAATAATGTACAATACCAGCATGTACAAGAATATAAATGTGTACTACAATACAGTATTAGAGAGATATATGAAATGAAAAGATAATAATGTAACAATACTAGCGTCTTCCTCCTCTTGGTCCACCTCTGCCTCCTCTACCACGCCCTCGGCCTCTACCCCTACCACGGCCTCTTCCAAGTGCAACTAGAAGAGAATTATAGATTAATTATTAAACTACACATTATGATAAACTTACTTTCTTTTTTCCTGGCTTTTCTCCTTGGTGTATCATCAATTAATAATGTATCTAGGGGTATACTCTCTGGTAGAAGATAATACCGTATGTTATTACCTCTTAAACTTAAAGTATCAAGAGATATTGGATCACGTCCTTTTAAAGTCATTTTAACAGACTTCAAATGAGTATTCATACTCATATCCACACCTGTAAGAAACAACATACCAAAATACTATATATCATGATATAATAATAATATAAGGATAATCTCACCAACAATAGTTCCATGCACAACTGTACCATTCTTCAGTTCAATGGTAACCGTTTCATGATTCAGTTTCATCAAAAACCTGTTTATTATTATAAAGAATGTGTACAACAATTCATTGGTAACTATTCTACTCACCTAACAAGCTTCATCTTCAAGATGGAGATAGATTTTTCCAAAAAATAAAACTACACTAAACGAGGGTAAATCGTTTGATAATGATGTGCGCATGCGTAAAGATCACCATGGTTACACACAAACTTTACTAAGATGGCGAATCTTTCTAGAACATTGAGTGATGCATCTGGCTCGATATATAGTGACACATCAAACCCAATTCCTCCTGATTCCCTTGTTGATATGGAAGATGAAGCAATTAAGCAACTTATGGGACAATTGGAGTGAGTCCATGATGTGGTACTTGAAATATTACCCATGGTCATATGTTTTATAGACACACAAACAAGACTATGGGCAAAGAAGTGGAGATGTTTGAAAAGTTCTTGAAGAGATTAGACCCAAAAGACACTCAGGCTAAATCAGGTTGGATTATTCATTTATTATACATATAATTATATATATTAATTATAATATTATTGTATTCAGTACAAACTGTTCCTTCATTACAACTTGAGGGAAGAACTGGTGCTCCAAGAAAAAAGGGTAAACAAAGAATTGGTTCAGTTACCGAGAGGTTGTATTGTATATTATAATTATACCTTATTGATACAATATTTTACATGACAATGCAGACTCCTGCGATTGAGTGTTGAACAGAAGTGTGACATCGCTACTAGAGAGCTTGATGAATTAAGAGAAGATATGACAAAACAAAAAGAAGAAAGAGAGAAAGTTTTAGATCATCATAAGGTTTGTGAAAACATGTTGTTTAACATTATCTTTTGTTCAGGCTATGTTGACAGAATCAGAACATAGATTTAATGAAGTGAATAAGTTGTTATATGAATTTGAAAGAGATATATTAAGAGGTGCTGTTAGTACTGTGAGCTACTAATAGTGTCCATTATTTAGTAATAGACTACAATTATCACAGAGAACAGGAAAGCTGTTAGGGGAGAGAGTAGTGAAGTTTTTTGAAGACTATATCAGATCTCGAGTATGTTACAAATATTTATATAATTATTTTAATATTTGGATTGTAGGATAATCTTATGGAAAAACTTCGTTTGAAAAATTCCACATTACGTGTTAAGAAGCAAAAACTAGTTACTCAATTGAAACAGGTTTTGTTGATATAGCATAATAATTATATGTGTAGTGATATCTCTGTTTATATTAGAAAGAAGAATCTGGTGAAGTAAGACACGAAGTTGACTTTGATCAACTGAAAATAGAGAATAAACAACTTCTTGAAAGAGTTGAGGAGAAGAATCAAGAACTACTTGAATTGAAATTGTCTTCAGGAAAAACTATGTTAATATTGAATTCTTACAAACAAAGAGTTCAGAGATTAGTAAGTGAATCTAAAAAACTACAAGAAGATTTGGAAGGAAGGAAAGATCTATTAGATAAAATTAATATTGAGACTGAACTTGTTATTGAGGTCAGTATTAGTATATATAATGTATGAAGTGATGTATTAACTATACATGTTTGTGTGTATTAGGAAAAGCAAAAAGCAGAGATAGCTAACCAAGTAGCTCGACATAAATTAGAAGATTATCATGTACCTGATGTAAGTTATGTATACACATTGTAATATACTAATACTGATACGTAATATACTAATACTGATATGTAATATACTAATATTGGTATGTAATATACTAATAATATACTAATACTGATATGCTAATACTGGTATGTAATATACTAATACTGATATGTAATATACTAATACTGGTATGTAATATACTAATAATATGATATGTAATAATTATACTAATACTGATATGTAATATACTAATACTGATATGTAATATACTAATACTGGTATGTAATATACTATTATATATGAAAGGTAATGGATTATGTGAAAGAGCGAGCAAGTCATCATGAACTTTTAAAACGAGTTCATATTTGGGAAAGGAAGCTTGAAATAGTTGAGGTAATGTTATATTTAAAACATTACAAGATACATGTAGTTGACAGTGTTTTTATTTTAGATGACACTTCACACTTATCAACAAACTTGGAAACAGTTGTCCAAACAAACTCAACATTTACAAGTTAAAGGAACATCGTCAGCTTATACACTTTATACATAGAAAATAAAAAGTACAACTTACAAATTAAAATATATAAAATTAATTGGGAGTAAATATTCCATATTCTATATTCAACAAAAAATGTCTTTACTGGTCTAAACGTGCCAATTCAGATGTGTATATCCCAATACTCTCCATATCATATAAGACAAAATATATTTGTTTCATCTCTTTGGTAGTTGTTGATACTGTGTAGTAATTACGAATGCACCTCAAAATAGTTTGAGCTGACGTCTGTTTTGGGAAGTTGTTAGATCCACTAGCAATTGAAGGGAAAGCAACAGACACTAGTTTATTCTTCTCGGCCAAATCCAAACATGATTTGACAGCCATTTCTAGGTTTTGTAAAGCATCTGTGTCATTCCAGGTAGGGCTATGCACATGTATAACAAAACGACAAGTTAAAGCTCCACTTCCACTGATAGTAGCTTCAGCTACACGTAATGACTGTGTGCTAGAGATCCTATTAACCTCAGTACGAAATGATGGACCTCCTGCCTGGCTAAGTGCTGATCCACATTGACCAGCAAGAGATAGGGACGAATTTGTTGGATGCACTACTGCATCACAATTCACTTTAGAAATATCTCCCTGTACGACTGAAAACTTTTGACCAGCAATGAGTGTTTTCTCACTCAAAATAGTGAAAGTGCTACCTGTGGAAGGTGACACAACACTTCCTTTTGTTTGCTTAGCAGAACTTTTCTTAGAAACTATAGATTTGCTTTGCTTAACAGGACTTTTCTTAGAAACTATAGATTTGCTTTGCTTAACAGGACTTTTCTTTAAAAATGTAGACTTGTTAGTTGCAAGCTTCTTTGATGGAGATTTTGTAGTGTGTTTCTCAATGATGACAGGAGGATGACTTGTTTTCATAGCATCACGTAGTTGTTTCTTACGATAGAGAAGAACCTGTGGAATGTTAGGTAAGACACCTCCCTGACTTATAGTAACACCTTTGAGAAGTTTATGCAATTCATCATCATTAGCAACAGCTAGTAAGATGTGACGAGGTGATATAACTCGTCTCTTGTTAGCTTTTGCAGCGTTACCAGCCAATTCTAGTACCTCAGCACATAGGTACTCCAGAACAGCACTTAGATATATCGGAGAACCTATCTGAATACGTCTTTTCAAACAGGCTTGACGCAAATAACGATAAATACGTGCAACAGGAAATACAATCCCAGCTCTTGTTGACTTACTAATTCGCCTCTTTCTGTCTACAACACCACGAGCACTCATGATTAATCTAAATAAAATAGATTGAAACACTATTTATAGTCATAATATATTACTATATTAATAGAGACACACAGTCACACATTGGAGTAAAGAAACCATTATAAAACTCACCTTATCCTCTTCTTTAATAACTTGAAGTCACGTGATCATTACTTATTTTTAACCCTTTAATGATTCATTTACAGCACGTGGAAGAAAGAAGAGGTGTGTTTCGAGGTGTTTGACTGAATTTTACTTCATTTTTTCTTATTGAATTTGGATTTTTATATTTTATAAGAAGTAAGTGTTTATTTATTAAGTTTTTCGTTTAAAATAATAATTATGTGTACTAATTCAGTTTTGAACAGTTCAAATTTTAAGGGGTGTGGTTTGTGTTTCTGTAGATTTGAAAAATGGCACAAACATCTCTCAAAAAATATTTTCCTGTAAAGAGGGGAAGAACTGAAGAAGAGCATGAACCTGTTAAGAAGAGAAAGATTGATGAAATAACAAATGAAGATAAGCAAATTTCATCACCAGCTGATATAAGCACTGTTATATCATCATCTCAAATTGAAAAAATTACTACTTTTGAATTCCTCAGTCCAAAGAAAAAGAACAGGTACACTAATCGTTAATAATAATGAATATTATTATAATTTCTATAATTGTAGTGTCAATAGAAAGGTGGATGAAATAAGAAGTGAAATTACCTCACCAGATGGTAAATGTATTACAAGCAATGTGACGTCATTATCTCCTCAGCTTGAAAAATTTACTGCTTTTGAATTCATCAGTCCAAAGAAAAAGAACAGGTAAAATGGCTGCTCCCTCATGGTGGGACACAAAAGTAGCTTTAATTCATAGTAACTAATTATTCATATAATATTATTTAATTCCATTTTTAAATTTAGTGTTAGTAGACGTCTCACGTATTCTCTACTGACAGAACCAACTCCAGCAGAAAGGGCAACTAATATCAAACCACATGTCATTAATACTTCAAAACTTCCAGCATTTCAAAAATTTAAGAATTTAGCTGAACCCAATATTGATACCGTTAAAAGCCAGAGCGATCTCTCATTACCTTATAGTTATAAACTATTAGAAGAAAAGTTCCAATCTGTTGATACAATATGTTCATTATTACAAAAGAGACAGGAGTTATGTACATTCCACAAACTAAAAGATTCTGTACAAGAAATGATAAGAAGGTTAGTAATTAATGGAGGGTCTGTTCCCTGTAAAAATGTTTTGACCAATCAAATGTATTTATTGTCTGTTTTTATAATTATAGAAATTTTCAAGAGAAAAATTTAGCTCAAATGAAACAAGTTTATCCAGAAGCTTTCTATTTTCGTCGAGAGAAACATATTCCAGGAACAGATCATGTGAAATATGAACAATATCAATTGACAGTGGAATGTACAGCTCATCAAGAAGATGGGACAATGGTAGAGAAACTACCTCCAGGAAAGGGACTAGATCCAAATGCTCTTATTAAAAGAAGGAAAATATTTCATAGGAATTTAGTAAACGTTGTTGTTGACCATCACAAGGTACTTCATCACATGATCATATTTTACCATGAACTATAATAGCCTTGGTACATATTTTTTGACTGGAAAAAACATTTTTCCGAAACTGTTCCTAGAGTTACATAATGATGTCTTTGTTACGATTCTGCAGTATTTTTGATCAAAAATGTTGTTTGTAGGAACCGTGAGCATTTTAGTATTCTCTCGAAATTCACTTTGAACCATGAACTATAGCCTTGGTACATATTTTTTGACCAGAAAAAACATTTCTCCGAAACTGTTCCTAGAGTTACATTTTGATGTCCTTGTTATGTTTCTGCAGTATTTTTGATCAAAAATGTTGTTTGTAGGAACCGTGAACATTTTAGTATTCTCTCGAAATTCACTTTGAACCATGAACTATAGCCTTGGTACATATTTTTTGACTGGAAAAAACATTTTTCCGAAACTGTTCCTAGAGTTACATAATGATGTCTTTGTTACAATTCTGCAGTATTTTTGATCAAAAATGTTGTTTGTAGGAACCGTGAACATTTTAGTATTCTCTCGAAATTCACTTTGAACCATGAACTATAGCCTTGGTACATATTTTTTGACTGGAAAAAACATTTTTCCGAAACTGTTCCTAGAGTTACATAATGATGTCTTTGTTACAATTCTGCAGTATTTTTGATCAAAAATGTTGTTTGTAGGAACCGTGAACATTTTAGTATTCTCTCGAAATTCACTTTGAACCATGAACTATAGCCTTGGTACATATTTTTTGACTGGAAAAAATATTTTTCCGAAACTGTTCCTAGAGTTGCATAATGATGTCCTTGTTATGATTCTGCAGTATTTTTGGTCAAAAATGTTGTTTGTAGGAACCGTGAGTATTTTAGTGTTCTTTCAAAATTCCAATTTTTACCCTGAACTATAGGCTTGGTATTGATTTTTTCATTGCAAAATCATTCGTTTCAGATTGAACCAAAACTGTTTCTAGAGTTAGATAATGATGTCCTTATTATGTGGTTTTGTTGAATAATATTATCTGTTAGAACCGTAGGTAGTTTAGTATTCTATTGAAATACTAATTTTACCCCAAACTATATCACATGATAATCACATGATGTTTTACAGGATTTCTTAGCTTCATTGGACCCTCCTATACATGTGCCAGAGAATAAACTGTTTAGATGGCATCCTGCTTTTCAATTAGACACTGTCCCTGAAGTTAAAGAAGCAGAATTACCACATCCACCAATTACAGGTATTGAATTATGTGATCATATGTCCATCATGTGACTGGTGTAATTAATAGAATCATACACAACTGCTAAAGATGTTTTGCAAGCTACACGAGCAAAGATGTCTAATCGAGTGAAAGCTGCCTTGGAAACAGTTGTCAAGGAAACAAATAAAGATGAAAGTGATAATGTTGTATGTGAGTCACAATCTATTGATCCATCATTAAGGGGTGTGTCATCTGGTCTATTACAACGAGTAAGAAACCATATATATGTAATGATATCATCTTATATCATTAATTATTAGATTCGTCAAAAAGAAGCTGTTCGTGCTAAAACAGAAATGATGAGAAATCCATTAAAAGAGAAGCAATTATCTATTATGAATAGATTACCTGAAATGTGTCGAATATTAAGATCGTAAGTTATATTAATAATTATTAATAATGTATTTATTATTATAATATATATATACAGGTTATTTGTGACTGAGGGAAAGGCAGCCATACTTTGGGATGATGTTATTAATAAACTAGCAGACAGTCATTCATCTAGTTTATCAACTGGTAAACAAATTAATTAATAAATATTACATTACTTTATTAATACTGTATTTTACATTGCAGATCAAGTTGAAGAACATTTAGATTCTCTTCTTGATATTTTACCAACCTGGGCTAAGAAAGTATCTGTTCGTAAGTCAACATACCTCAAGATAAATAAAAATACTGGCATTAAAACTCTAATCAGTAAACTCCAGCAGAAAGAATCTCAAATATAACTATCATCACTTATTATTACGAAGTAGTTTTTATGTAAAACATTTTGTTACTTTTGACTCAAATCTTGATATATAATTATGTACAATACAGTTATATATACTTGTTTTTAAATATTCTATATTCTATTTAATGCACATCATTTCACATTTCTTTTAAAATTCATTTGATCAAAACCTAACGTCAGATAATAAAACACTGAAAATGAAGAAACTATATTACAAACAGAATATTTATATAGATGAAGAATTTACTCACCTGTTGAAAGTAGTTATCTTTGTACTTTTCGCTTTCAGTAGATCAGCATATGAAAAAAGATAATATATATTATAATAATTAGTGAATATTGGTATTTACTGTGGATTAAATAAATTACAGGTATATTGGGTTAAATCTACTCTGAAAATACATTCCTAAATTACTGTCCTATAATCTGCCGTTAACAGCTCATGGTGTCTGAAATTCAATACAAAGAATAAGATAGTATTTAGAAATATAAATTCCAAAGAGATTTAACTGTACAGTAATACATTATTATACATTGTAGATTAAGAATTTACTCACCTGTTGAAAGTAGTTATCTTTTAGTTTCCTCTTTTGGTAGCTCAGCATATGAAAAAAGATAATATATATGCTATAATAATTAGTGAATATTGGTATTTACTGTAGATTAAATTACAGGCATATTGGGTTAAATCTACTCTGAAAATACATTCCTAAATTACTGTCCTATAATCTGCCGTTAACAGCTCATGGTGTCTGAAATTCAATACAAAGAATAAGATAGTATTTAGAAATATATATTCCAAAGAGATTTAACTCTACAGTAATACATTAGTATACATTGTAGATTAAGAATTTACTCACCTGTTGAAAGTAGTTATCTTTTAGTTTCCTCTTTTGGTAGCTCAGCATATGAAAAAAGATAATATATATGCTATAATAATTAGTGAATATTGGTATTTACTGTAGATTAAATTACAGGCATATTGGGTTAAATCTACTCTGAAAATACATTCCTAAATTACTGTCCTATAATCTGCCGTTAACAGCTCATGGTGTCTGAAATTCAATACAAAGAATAAGATAGTATTTAGAAATATATATTCCAAAGAGATTTAACTCTACAGTAATACATTAGTATACATTGTAGATTAAGAATTTACTCACCTGTTGAAAGTAGTTATCTTTTAGTTTCCTCTTTTGGTAGCTCAGAATATGAAAAAAGATAATATATGTTATAATAATTAGTGAATATTGGTATTTACTGTAGATTAAATTACAGGTATATTGGGTTAAATCTACTCTGAAAATACATTCCTAAATTACTGTCCTATAATCTGCCGTTAACAGCTCATAGTGTCTGAAATTCAATACAAAGAATAAGATAGTATCTAGAAATATATATTCCAAAGAGATTTAACTCTACAGTAATACATTATTAGATTAAGAATTTACTCACCTGTTGAAAGTAGTTGCCTTTTTCTTTTGAGTAGCTCAGCAGAATCACCTGTACTAAATACATAATAATTATGAAACGAATATTCACCTCACATATGTTGCTCTCTTAATTAACAGTCTCCTTTGCAAGTTTGTTTTCTACTTCTGTAAATAGTATTACAACTATAAACGTGTTCTCGTACCTGGAAGTTGCTGTCTTTCCCGACCACGATTCAAATATTGCGCATGCGCATAATGATTATTATTATTATTATTATTATTATTATCAATAATTAAAATTGAATTTGCTACAAATTTCTGTTTGTTCTTGTGAAAGCTGCAAAAATCTGTAAAATAATAGCATCTTAATAATTATACAATACTGATATCTTAATAATTATACATACCGTGTGTCTTGGAATGTATTTAGTATTGATTCAAGTCCAGTATGGACAGCTATTATACATTATAATAAAAGTAGTATACATAATGTTTAGTGTATTTACCTGCTTTGATAGCATATTTCCCATTAATTTCCAGTGCTTTTTGTCTATTAGTTATATCATTAGTGGTGTTAAAAGGCTGTCGAATGTATTTGTCAAGTATCTAGATGTAAGGACCAGACCAGTCTCATTAATTAATAATAATTGATTTATAAAATATTATACCTGACACATTTCCAATAGATTATTAACAGTGGATGGAAGTGTCTATATAAAGATCATGTGAGAAGCATGTGAGCTATTATCATGTGACATACCTGCTGTACAACTCCATATGTGTCTTCAGTATAAGATGAAACAGAAAATTGAGACAATGCTATATATTATATACATAATAAACACTAATAACACATAATAATCAAAATTTAACCTGTTATTGACCATATAAGGAGTTGACTATCAACAAATAAAGTCTTATTGGCTGCTTCTGGAAGCTAATGTAATTTATTAATTATAATGCATTTTAATTATTATTTAGTCTTACCTCTGATAGGAAGTATGCAAACACGGGTTTCTTTTTAAGTGAAGTAATCATATGTTTCCAATATTTCTTAAGAAACTTCTTGCTTTGTATTAACTACATAGTGATTATAAATGTATGTTTAATAATAGTGTAATTACCTGTTGATAAGGATCAACAGGTTTATTAGTTGATGAAGCAAATGAATCCGCTACTTGAACAGGACCTAATAGTTAAATGTTCATTAATTAACAATATTCAATTTAATTAAATACCATTTGACCAGAGTCTTGCCCTTTCATTAAATACATGACGCCTTGATAAGCTAAATCCAGTACTGGAACCAATATCACTCCATCCTTTACTAAACTGATCTGCAGTGTATTGTATTGAATCACATGATAATCACATGACATGATCACCTTTCTTATTACTTCTTTGTTCATTAATCAATGCAAATCCAAATCCATCATCGGTAGTGTTCCCTCCAGCTTTCTTAATGAAATCTCTTAATATATTAATACATTCATTATGAATATTATCCCACAACATTGATGAACCAGATGAATTCAAACTCAATACCTGATTATAGATAAAATGGAGTATATGACTTGTTACTATTAACTTACCTGTTTCCTCCTGCTAAAAGAATTTCCTGACAAGAGTGAGAGATCATAGTAAGCTAAATACTGTGACATGAAAATAATAATTCAATTCATTAATCAATAGTGTGTACCTTCAGTAATGTAATATTACTTTTCATTGCTACTAATAATGTATGATTTGATTGATTAGTAAATGAAGCGATTACTGGAAACTGAATTGACTAAAAATACATTATTAATAATTTATGCTCTTAATAGTATAATATATAGTACCTGTGTATGAAAGACTCTAAATAGTCTTAAACCAAAACTCCATGACAAGTGTAATAATACACTACTTAACAGTAGTTTCCATAGTAACCATGGATTCATTACCTCGCAAAACAGTATCCATAGTGACGATTTACTAAAATATTAATTATCAAGTCATTAACGATAATAATTTATACTACAATACCTTGATTTTAACTTAAAAGTGATTTCAACAATCCTTTTAAAATAATGACCCACCATACAGTATCCAATTACAAAAGGCCACACCCACTGTAATTAATAATCAATTAATTGTGCACATCATTATTATATATATACACCTTTATAAAATGTGAGCATTTTCTTTTTAGCTCAGAACAGAAATGACCTTTTAGACGAAATAACTTATGCTGCTATAGGGATTTGAATTGATCACATGTCAATCATGTGACTGGTTCAGTAATGAATTATATACCTGAATGGATGGGAATATCAAGATATATTCTTTATTCACAAAGTACTCTATACTATAGATCAACCCCTATATGCGAGAAACAGTTAACAAACTATAATATTATCATAATTATATACATACCAGATATCCAGCATGTAATGATGTTATGAAATATACTTCATTGATTTCGTTTTGATGTTCAGTAGAACTGACAATATATAATAATTATTATTATATTAACAATTATTAAATAAACCTTTCATTCCATAAATTAATACCACTTATTTCTGCCAAACACATTCCAGCAATAGTTGCCATGACAACAACGACACAGTGCGTCATTAGATGTAAAGGAGAGATAATTTCCCATATTTTTTGTATTCTATTTTTACACAGAACAAGTCGTGCTGTAAACACAACAATAATAAATAAACAATCACAAATAACAAACAATATTACCTGATAATGTCCATGTATAAGTCAGTTGTATAATAATGAGAGTAAACAAGTAAATAATAACAAATACTATTCGTCTAATATATACTGACCACACCCACTCAGATAATAACAATGTAAATGACTATATGATTAAGAATGTACGTACGTACATGTGTGTATATAATTATATATATCTCACTAGACATAGAATTAGAAATGGTATTGTCAGTATAATCAACCAAATAATACTAGCTGCTGTACGCCATCTAAATACCTTTGAAGACAAAATATCATGAACATAATTATGTGTAGTAAATAATACAAACCTGCTTGTACCACTCCATTAGTTACCACGTGCACACTACCTTTAATTAATGAGCCATGCCTTTAATTAAACTTAATTAAGTGATTAATTTTTATTTCATACAACATGTTGAGAAAGTTTTGTACTTTAAAGCAATCAATAAAGGTAATTAAATGTTGTTTCATTAATTAATATAATAATTAATACATTCTTTAGAAATACAATCACAAAGATATCGAGAAATATTGGCAAAACAAATGGAAACAACGAAAGATAAAAGAAGTGACAAGTCTGAATGAAGGAGAGGAAAAATCATATATATTATCAATGTTTCCATATCCATCTGGTAATCTTCATATGGGACATGTACGTGTTTATACTATCAGTGACTGTATCGCTCAATACCAGAGAATGTGTGGAAAGAAGGTTATATATTGTTATTATTTGTATACATATATATATATATGTGATTGTTATTATTTAGGTTCTTCATCCAATGGGTTGGGATTCATTTGGATTACCTGCTGAAAATGCTGCTATTGATCATAATATTAATCCAATGGAATGGACCACTCAGTATGCATAATTATATATACATATAACTATTATTTAACATGTACATACATTATCCAGGAATATTAAACACATGAGATCTCAATTACATAATTTAGGAGTACACTTTGATTGGTCACAGGTAATATATACATTTGTTAATCAAGTATCATTTCACTTTTCCTCATATAGGAAGTTTCCACATGTGATCCAAGGTACTACTGCTGGACACAATGGCTCTTCCTACAACTTTATAAACATGATTTAGTATATCAGAAGAAGTCTTTAGTTAATTGGGATCCTGTAGATTGCACTGTACTGGCTAATGAACAGGTTATAATAACTGACAATTGTGTGTAAACATTGAAATAATAAACATAATCATCATGATGAACGTAATAAACATTGTGATGTGAAGTATAAGACACCTGACAAATGATTGTTTGACAATAATAAACATAATAATTATGATGAACGTAATAAACATTGTGATGTGAAGTATAAGACACCTGACAAATGATTGTTTGACAATAATAAACATAATCATTATGATGAACGTAATAAACATTGTGATGTGAAGTATAAGAC
Source organism: Petrosia ficiformis (assembly GCA_947044365.1). Lineage (NCBI taxonomy): Eukaryota > Metazoa > Porifera > Demospongiae > Haplosclerida > Petrosiidae > Petrosia > Petrosia ficiformis. The sequence goes on from OX345642.1 coordinate 7,495,759, forward strand.
ACCTGACAAATGATTGTTTGACAATAATAAACATATAAGCAGTGCATGGTAGCATCATGAATATAAATACAACTCGTTTTCTGCTTTGTGTAGTTATATCTTGTAAACCACTGTTGTATATGTGGTCTTAATGGTATACATGTATTTACATGTATGTATGTAGATGTAAGACTCTGTTCTCTTGAACTTGTCGTCAGTTTTGATTTTTAATAGTTGCTCAAGTTAAAGAGACCTATTGTATATCTGTTATTTTCAGGTAGATGAACAGGGCTGCTCATGGAGATCAGGAGCAAAGGTTGAACAACGTTATTTAAACCAGTGGTATATTAAAATAACAGATTATGCAGAGGTAAGTAATATCAGTCAATTACTAGTGTAATTATAACTTGTGTAGAGATTATTACAAGGTATTGATGATCTAGACTGGCCTAAGAATGTTAAACTAATGCAACATAACTGGATTGGTAAATCACAAGGTGTATTCTTTGAGTTTCAAGTGGTAAATTATATGACTACTACTACTAATAATAATAATAATTATTATTATTATTCAGAGAGATAACGGTAATTCATTGAAGGTATTTACAACTCGTCCTGATACCATATATGGTGTTACATTTCTTGCAATATCTCCAGAACATTCGTTATTATCAGATATTGTCAGTTCTTTATTATTAATTAATTAGTTGATATATATTCTATTGGTTAGGAATTCAGTGATCAGATTATGAATAAAGTGCGAGATCTTTTGAATATGAGCAGTTGTCATGGCAATAGGACTAAAGTTGGTGAGTAATTTATTAATAGGTGTACTAATAACTATATTAATGATATTCATAGGTGTGAACCTTAATTTAATGGCAAAACATCCATTAACTGGTGATGAAATTCCTGTATATGTTGCTGATTACGTAGTTAGTAACTATGGGAGTCAGGCTATAATGGGTACGTGCCTTTTGTATTATAATTAATTACTCAGTCTAATTACTAGGGGTACCTGCTCATGATGAAAGGGACTATGAATTTGCTATTAGTAATGATATTCCCATGAAAGAGGTTCTCACCGACAGGGAAGGAGAAATGGTGCTAATTAACTCATCACAAGTAAGATTGATTAAAATACTAGTAATAATTAATTACTGATGTTCAGTTCACAGGTTTAAATGTTAAAAAAGCTCAAAACGATATCACACAGTTAATTAAGGTTAATAACTAACTTATATTGTTAATGAATGAGACAGTAGACAGATGGATGGAGTTTAATTAGTAGGGACCAGTACTATCAGATAATCAATAATTTATTATGTTGTAGTCACTTGGAGTAGGAGGTCACATGACACAATACAAGCTAAGGGATTGGTTAATTTCTAGACAACGATATTGGGGTACTCCAATACCAATAATATATTGTGATAAATGTGGAGTAAGTACACTAGTAGATAACATGATCTCATCTTGAAATATCAATATTAGGTACTACCAGTTTCAGAAAGTGATTTACCAGTAATATTACCAACAAATACTGAATTAAGTGGGCGTGGTGTGTCTCTGTTATTACAAGACAAGGAATGGTTGAATGTTAAGTGTAATAGGTATGTATGTAGTTTATAATATTATGTGTATTGATATATACTATTAGACCAGATTGTACTGCTCAGAGAGAACCAGATACAATGGATACATTTATAGATTCTTCATGGTATTTCTTACGTTTTATTGATCCTAATAATACTAAAAGTATGGTGTCTCCTTTACTGGCTCAACAATGGATGCCCGTTGATATTTATGTTGGTGGAGTTGAACATGGTATGTGAAATATTCTATTGTATTTTGTAGTGAAGGCATTTTTCTATTTATAGCAATACTTCATTTATTATATGCTCGTTTTATATCTCATTTCTTGTGTGATATTGGAATAATAAATCACAAAGAACCATTTCAGAAGTTATTAACACAGGTTCTACATTAACAAGATATAATTCCACTACAAGTTAATTTACATTCATTTCAGGGTATGGTACAAGGAAAAACATATCGTACATTGAGCAGTGGAAGATATCTTAAACCCGAAGAGATTAATAACATTCCTAAACGCGATTTAGAAGTAAAGTGGGAGAAAATGTCAAAATCTAAATATAATGGTATTGATCCAGAGGTATATGTTACTAAATATGGAGGAGATACTATTAGATTATTTACACTGTTTAAGGTATAGTATTATGATATCAATAATAATTATTATACATGTCCACACAGGCTCCACCAGAGGTAGCTATACAATGGGATATAAAAGGTAATATGTTAATATTGTGATATTGTATAGTGTGTTATATATATACCATATTCCCAGCAATAAAAGGTGTTTACAAATGGCTTTGGAGAGTGTGGACATTAGTACAAGAACACATAAAAGATACACCAAACCATTCTATCAATAAAAGCGATGAACTGTTACTATCAGCAACATGTAAAACAATTAAACAGGTATAACTATAGGAGTATGTTTGTCATTTGTTTATCACATGATTATCAGGTGACAGTTTCATTCGAAAAGAAACATACTTTTAATGTTGCAGTAGCTGAGATGATGTCTTTGTCAAATGTATTAAAGGTATATACACATGTATATATATTATTAAATATTCATTACGTTACTATAACAGGGTGTATCTAATTCAATGAGTGGTAGTAAACAGTATCACAATTCACTTTTAGTGCTATGTAAATTACTAACTCCATTTGCTCCACACATATCAGCTGAACTTTGGGAAGGTACAGATATTCTACCATTACATACCATTACAAGGATCTCTCTTAATAGATTTAAGGATTGCTAGTAATAAACTTGAAATATACCAAGATGAAGTATGTATACACACACACAAATGTAGATAAGTGATATTTCATTGATAATGATAGGGTGATGTTTCTGAACAGGAATGGTTGAAATGGACAGAATGGGAGGTACCTGTTTCAAATCAGGTTGAACTGGTTATACAGGTTTGTCATTGTGTATGTAATATTAATTTTGTTACAACAGTATTTTAGGTTAACGGAAGAAAAAGAATGCAATTATCAATAGAGAAAGGTCTTTCTAAAGAGAAAACAAAAGAGATAGCAAAAAGAGCATTGTCTACACAAATGGAACTAAACACAAGTGACATTATAATAGCTCCACATGGTAGACTTGTTAATATAGTAACTAATTGAACAGATATCTTCCAACAATTTCAGTTTTCAAGATCAGAAAAATCAAAATGTTTGCTCCAGTCAATTTGACTATACATTACATTACCTCCTGTAGATGATTTATCAGGTGTGAGTACTTTATCATTATTGCTATGTGATGGAATATGAGGTTTGAAATCACTGTTCGATGTAATTTGAGGTAGTTTATCATCATGTGGTGTAATATGAGGTAGTTTATCATCATGTAGTGTAATATGAGGTAGTTTATCATCATGTGATATAATATGAGGTAGTTTATCATCATGTGATGTAATACGAGGTAGTTTATCATCATGTGATGTAATACGAGGTAGTTTATCATCATGTGATGTAATACGAGGTAGTTTATCATCATGTGATGTAATATGAGGTAGTTTATCATCATCATCATCATCAGTACTTGATTCATCACTTGAATATTGACTTGGTTCAAATAGCTGTATAATATATAATATAGAATTTAACTATTACTATTATTATTATATTACTCACATATAATGATGAGTTATTTAATGGTTCTGGTAACTCTTCTTCTATTGCAGTAAAATATCTTTTCAGTAAATTCATCAAGTTCTTGTGTTTTGTTTTATTTTTTAGTTGATCCTTTACTAATCTCATTATTGATGTATCATCATCTAATATATTCATAAATGTTTGCCGATACTCTGATGTCTGAAGTAACAATATATATATATATATAATAACATACAAATATGAAGTGGCTCACTGGAATTGATTCAACAGGAAAATATTCATTAATTAATTTTTTTGATTTCTCTTTTCCAACACTAGCATCACTTGACACTGAACATATGATAGACTACAACAAGATAATTAATTAATTAATATTCATGAATATTAATTTTAATTACTTTCTGTTTCATAATACTGATGATTTTGTCATACAACACAGGTTTTACTTTCGAATGACGAGTATGTATGAATTCCATCAACTCAATTGACTCACAATACCAGTCACATGATCTATGACTCCAGATATTCTCGACTGTTGTCATGGTGATACGAACTGGATGGACCAATGTCTTTGAGAGATTGAATGGTACATGTGCTATATTGCATTGCAAAAAATGAAAATAATTAAATACAAGTTTCTAAATACCTTTAATTAAATCTTCTTTCTTTAAGAAAACAGCTTCATCTAAACTGAACTCCTCACTAAGTGAAGTATCCATGTTTTCCGTATATTCTGTCCGTATACTCTTTTTCCACGTGTTTTAAGGAAGTGTTTATTCTGTAGAGATGGGTATTCATGGCCTAGCTAAGTTAATTGGTGACTATGCTCCTTCTGCTATTAAAGATAATGAGATTAAAAATTATTTTGGTAAGTACTGAAATTAATTACAAGTCACATGACAATATTTCTCCTTTAGGTCGAAAAGTGGCTATTGATGCATCAATGAGTTTATATCAGTTTCTGATTGCCGTGCGTCAGGAAGGACAAATGCTGACATCAGATACTGGAGAAACTACTAGGTATATTATAATACAATGAAATATAATAATGATGTCACACTACATCATATAGTCATTTAATGGGATTCTTTTATCGTACGATTCGCATGGTTGAAAATGGTATCAAACCGGTGTACGTAGGTCAAATATATAAAATTCATGTGATTATCGTGTGATCTATTAATCAGGTATGTATTTGATGGAAAGCCACCTACACTGAAATCAGGAGAAGTATATAACTCAAATATTATATAATTATGATGGGTGGATAATTATTTATATTTATCATTAGTTGGCCAAAAGAGCTGAAAGAAGAGCTGAGGCTGAGAAAGAACTTACTAAAGCAGAAGAGCAAGGTAAATAAATTTGTTAATGAATGTTAAATTATTTGATGCATAAAAGGTGATATTGAGAATGTTGAAAAGTTCCAGAAAAGATTGGTATGTTCTTATGATGTAATATAATGTCATATGATGTCACTACTATATTTACAGGTTAAAGTGACTTCACGACATACTGAAGAAGCTAAGAGACTATTGTCATTAATGGGAATACCTTACGTCAATGTATGTACTAATGTTATAAAATAGTACATACTACATACTACTAGTGTATATGTTTGGTAATATACTGGTATTAATATAGTGTATTAAAGTTTATTAATGGTGTGTATATGTAAATTTACTGTATTACAGGCTCCATGTGAAGCTGAAGCTCAATGTGCGGCAATGGTTAAGAGTGGTATAGTATATGCTACAGCTACTGAAGATATGGATGCATTGACATTTGGATCAAATGTATTGTTAAGAAATCTTACTGCTAGTGAAGCAAGGTGGATAATTATTAAGAGTTGGTCCCTCAATATATTTCTAATTATTAGAAAACTACCTGTTCGAGAAATTAATCTTGATCGTGTTTTAACTGATCTACAAATGGACCAGTCTCAAGTAATTAATCAATTGTAATTGTAATTACTATTAATTTATATTCATAGTTTATAGACCTGTGTATATTAATGGGATGTGATTACTGTGATTCAATAAGAGGTAGCCATGATAGTATTGCATGTATCTCACATGACTGTCACATGATTATTAACAGGAGTTGGACCGGTGAAAGCGATTACTTTAATGAAACAACATTCATCAATTGAAAAAATAACTGAAGTTATAACTAAAGAAGCTAAAGTGAGTTAATCAGTACTGTTACAATAATAATTATGATTGTGTATTGTATACATGTGTAGTTGTTTAATGTTTATGATTGCTATTTGTTTATGATTGTTGAGTTATTTGTTTATGATTGTTATTTGTTTATGATTGTTATTTGTTTATATTGTTTATGATTGTTATTTGTTTATATTGTTTATGATTGTTATTTGTTAATTATTGTTTATGATTGTTATTTGTTTATGATTGCTATTTGTTTATATTGTTTATGATTGTTATTTGTTTATATTGTTTATGATTGTTATTTGTTTATTATTGTTATTTGTTTATATTGTTTATGATTGTTATTTGTTTATATTGTTTATGATTGTTATTTGTTTATATTTTTTATGATTGTTATTTGTTTATTATTGTTGAGTTATTTGTTTATTATTGTTATTTCTTCATTGTTTATGATTGTTATTTGTTTATTATTGTTGAGTTATTTGTTTATTGTTTATGATTGTTATTTGTTTATTATTATTGTTTGTAATTGTTATTATTTTATTACTGTATTGTTTATGAATGTTATTTATTATTGTAGAAGTCTTATCAAATTCCTGAAGAATGGCCTTTTCAAGTAAAAATATTAATAGTAGATAGATATTGTTAACTATCTATTTTTAGGAGGCGAGACATCTATTTGTTGAACCAGAAGTCACTGATCCATCTACAATAGAGGTAATAATAATAATTATCTCTTTAGTGTAGTATATATTACATTTTTAATCAGTTAAAATGGGGATCACCTGATGAAGAAGGTCTCGTTCAGTTTTTAGTTGAAGAGAAAGGCTTTAAGTTAGTTTTATAATTGTGTTTCATTGCCTCATTATAATAATTATTAATATTAGCGAGGATCGAATTAGAAATGGAACAAAAAGATTAATTAAAAGCAAGCAAGGAGCGACACAAGGAAGGATGGATTCCTTCTTTAAACCTGTTCTGTCCCCATCAGTAGAGAATAAAAGAAAGGTAATTAGGATATTATTATGTGTATCTAATTAATTATAATTAATATAGTCTAATGCTAGTCACAGTAAAGGACCATTGAGGAAAAAGATTAAACCCACAGCTAGTAGTACGAGAGGTTATAAAAAATGATACATTTAATTAAATCTAAACACACAGTACATATATTAATTAAACATTATGTGTTGATCTAACAATTATAATAAGTACTACTTCACTTAGTAGTCCCAGTAGTCCTCCAAAGAGATTACCCCATATAATTAACCAACTTAAATGTTTTCTTAACATAACAGCTACAATCTAAAATAACAATTATTATTATTTTTATTATTATTTGTTATTATTATGATACCTTGTTAACTTCAGTTGGGTTTAGTCGTGCTAATCTAGGTTCTAGAATACTAATAATCTTTAAAAGAGATTATAATAATAATAATGAAACAAGTGTTGTTATTAATACCTCTGATTTTAATCCACCATCTGTTATACCTGGTACACGAAGTCTCTCATTAATCTAATATATATATATATATATATATATATATTAATTATTACTAATTCAGTTTGTGTTATACTTACTGTTTTTGATATATCTTTAATGAAAGCATCAACATGATTTTTAATAACAGTTTTCAGTTGATCAATATTTACTCCCATGTTTACTAGTATATATCCTAATAATATAATATCAGTAATTATATTCATAATGATATCATTAACCTTGTGGACTGGAGATAAGTTCAGCTATTTTTTTATTAATAACAATTTGAGTGGCTTCTGATTTTAGTAGTGCTTCAAATTGTTGATCTGATAATACTAATAATAATGCCATATAAGGAATTCTAATTACATACCTAATTGTAACATGGTCTGAATTTTCTTGTTTTTTCCGGAAAAGAATTCTTTTAATTTTGAGCTATCAAACAGTATATCAAGTACAATAGATCTAAGTCCACTGATAATATCATCATAATAGTTCATAATAACTCCACTAATTGAAATAATACAGTCCTTCATTGTAAATAATATTATTATTATATAATTACCTGCCATATAAACAGAATATTTTCCTAAACAAGAGCTCAATAAATAACCAGTTTACTATACCACCTGTAAAAAAATAAACTATTATTATACATACACACATTAATATACACACACAATGTATTGTGTGTGTGTTATATGTATACACATAATACACACTAACACATACATAATACACATACACACTAACACATACATAATACAATACCAGCACATAATACACACTAACATGTACATAATACAATACCAGCACATAATACACACTAACATGTACATAATACAATACCAGCACATAATACACACTAACATGTACATAATACATACCAGCACATATTACATATTTAACATGATTTATAGTTACTTACCAAAAAATCCAAACACTCCAATAGAACGAATAACTCTGAATGTGAAACACAATGTCAAATCTTGTTTACATGTAGTATCATTAACAATTGCTTTACTAAAACCACGAGGTCCTTCTTCAACAAAATATATTTCAATCAGAACTATACCGATAATCATTACACTCAGAAATATGATATTTGATAATAATCCTTTGTGACAACATGAGCGTCTACAACTTGACTCCTAGATTATAAAAATAATAATGATAATAATTTAAATAATTAATAATTACCTTTGCAAGGAGTTTTTGAAATTCAATTTCTTGAGCTTCTTGTGCATCATCATGAGTAACAGAAACAAATTCTTCAACGAATGAATCTGTTATGTCATCTGCTTCATAATTAGATGTCACATGACCTGTCGTACAAAACACATGATATGTAGAAATAGTAAACAATTATAACACACCATCTCTTTCGATATCATGTTGTTCGTTTTTAACAAATGACTCCAGAGCTATAGACCCACTCATACTACCAGGAGTAGTTGGTTGAGATTGCACTTCAGCAGTACCTCCTACTGGTATGTGCAGTGACTGGACATATTGTACATGTGATCTTAACTGACTATAATTATCATAATATAAACATGTAATTACATGTAATACTTCCTAACCTATAGCCTCTTGTGTTTCTTCTACCTCCAGACACTTGCATATTTCTCTTATAGCCACACCCTCTAATCTTTGTAAAATAATTATCAGTTATTTGTGATGTCATCGTATCTTCAAGGGCAGGGCATCTATACCTGTTTGTAATCCTCTCTCTATCTCTCACGTTCCATCATCAGTATAGAAGAGTAGATCACACTGTTAAGTGAGTATTATTATATGTTATATTCATTCGTGATTGATATGTATTAATTATAAATGATCTAGAAATGAATTGTTTTGGTGGTGCATTAACTGATGAAGAAAGAGCTCAGAATGAAGCCAGTAGACAGATTGATCAACAGTTGCGTAAAGAGAAAGTTGATTATAAATCAACACATCGTTTATTATTATTGGGTAAATAATTATATATTTATATTATGTGTGTGTGTGTTTATTATATTGTATTGTGTCTATAGGTGCTGGCGAGTCTGGTAAAACTACTGTAGTGAAACAAATGAAGATATTACATAAAGATGGATTTTCTAATGAGTGAGTTTATATAATACACTAAATAATGTATTATAATAATGATCATAGAGAAAGGCTACAAAATGTTGCTGACATTCGTAATAATATAAGAGAAATTATGCAGGTATGTTTGTAATGACAGTATATAAATACTTTTTGATATTATCACATCACTTTGCAGACTGTAACATCACATATGGAATCATTAGTTCCATCTATTCCTTTTGCTGATCCATCTAATATTGAACGATTACAATTCATTCAACAAAATATATTCTCACTTCCAGAATATGAAACTAATTTTCCACCAGTCAGTTACTTAATACTGTAATGTTTGTGTTTACCATATATGGTAATTGCCTACATGAATATGCTTATGTTATTATATTTAGTATCGCTATGTGTCTACACAATACGCTATATTTAGTATGTATGTATTTAGTATGTATGTATATCAATATGTTATATTTAGTATGTATGTATTTAGTATGTATGTATATCAATATGTTATATGTAGTATTTAGTATGTATGTATATCAATAGGAAGTATGTATATCAATAGGCTATTTGGTATGTATGTATATCAACAGGTTATATTTAGTATGTATATCAATAGGCTATATTTAGTATGTCAATAGGTTATATTTTTATGTGTCTATTAACACAATGCTTTGTTAATTATATTGAAAGTGGTCTATCAATAACCTGTTACTATATTTAGAATGTGGTCTAAGGTATATTAATAGGCTTTGTTACTATATTTAGAATGTGGTCTAAGGTATATTAACTGGCTTTGTTACTATATTTAGAATGTGGTCAAAGGTATATTAATAGGCTTTGTTACTATATTTAGAATGTGGTCTAAGGTATATTAATAGGCTTTGTTACTATATTTAGAATGTGGTCTATGGTATATTATTGTTACTATATTTAGAACATGGTCTATGGTATATTATTGTTACTATATTTAGAACATGGTCTATGGTATATTATTGTTACTATATTTAGAACATGCTCTATGGTATAATTAATTATTAAGCTTTTGTTGTTGTTTATAATAAATATTGTACTATACTTATTGTATAATTATTATATACATGTATATACTATTTATATATATAATTATACTGTTTATTATGTATTATTTATATTATATTTGTATAATACTATTTACTATTGTAATTACATATTTGTATTGATGAAGTGTTGTAAAGTAATATATCATATTATTATAGGAGTTTTATGAACATTGTGAAGTTTTATGGCAAGATGATGGTGTCAAAGAATGCTATCAACGTTCTAATGAGTATCAACTTATTGATTGTGCGGCATAGTAAGTTAATTATATTATTATTATAATTAATTTATACTTTTTAACTTCCTTATTAGTTTTATGGAGCCCAATAAACTTCGTGAAGTTGCTAATCCCGAATACCTTCCTTCAGATCCAGTTAGACTCACACGTAATATAATAATAATAATTATTATTAATTCTTAGGATATTTTAAGAGCAAGAAGAATGACTAAGGGTATCTATGAAACGAGATTCATAGTGGATAAAGTTAATTTCTAGTCGGTATAATTAAATTGTGTGATATTATTAATAATGATTGTTTATTTAATAGTATGTTTGATGTTGGAGGACAAAGAGTAGAACGTAGTAAATGGATACAGTGTTTTAATGGTCTGTTATTAATGATAATAATTATATAATAATAATATTATCTAATATATTAGATGTAACTGCTATCATATATATAGTAGCATGTAGCAGTTTTAATATGGTTGTCAGAGAAGATGGTGTGACAGTAAGCTATGACTATTGATGACTCAATATGATGTGTCATAATGTTATCATTTATTAGAATCGACTCAAAGAATCTCTTGGATTGTTTGAACAAATCTGGAACAACAGGTGACTGTTTGTCTGTCTGTGTAGCTCTATTTATGTACATATATATGTATATCTAAAAGGTGGTTACGGACAGTATCTATGATTCTTTTTTTGAACAAAATGGATATTTTGAAGAGTAAAGTTGAAGCTAATAAATTCAAGATTGAAGATTATTTTCCTGAATTCATGGCCTATAAACCTCCACCTCTGGAAGGAGCTGGTAATTATCATTATTATTATTTAATTATTATAAAATTATAATTTAAAATTTACAGAGAAGAGAGACGTTGGTGACACTGAGGCAGTGGTGAAAGCTAAATTTTTCTTTCGAGATCTGTTCTTGGTGAGTATAAGTTGAATATAATCTCATGTTGATTAAAAGAACCTCCTTTTCAGCGTGTTAGCCGTAAGTCACATGATGGGAGACATTATTGTTATCCGCATTTTACAACAGCTGTTGATACTGAAAATATCAGGAGAGTTTTTGATTCTTGTCGTGATATTATTCAACGAATGCATCTACAAAGATATGAATTACTATAGTACTATAGTTACAATAGTCCCCATTAAGATAATTTACATGACATGTTATGTGACATTAATAATAATAATAATAAACAATGAATTATTTATGAGTAGTCTGTGGTTAATTAATTATTATTATTGTTATTGTTAATTATCATGTTTAACATTCTTTTAAATACGCGTGTAATATAAAATGGAGGATGGTTTTGTGTCTGTTGGGTCAGCTTTTCAAACATTAGAAACAGATGAAGATATTGTCAAAGCAAAAGAAAAGAAAGAGAAGGAATTTTATGTGTTTGACAAACAAGGGAGAAGAAGGTTTCATGGTGCATTTACTGGAGGGTTTTCAGCTGGGTATTATAATACTGTTGGAACAAAGGAAGGTATTTATCACAATATTGTAAAATTTAATTAAATATATCTTCATTATCAGGATGGAGTCCTGCTCCATTTGTGTCTTCAAGAGGACAAACAACCTCAACAGCGCAACAAAAACCAGAAGATTTTATGGATGAAGAGGTTAATTAATTATCATATATCATCAGAAGTCCATTGTATTATTTTTTTATAGTAGGATTTTGATATGTTCGGTATTGCTCCGCACAAAATATCAACGAGTGATAAATTCACTCAAGAGAAGCAATCACAAGTTGTGAGAAAAAGACCTGCTGTGATACCTGGAGATCCACCTCTTCAATCTTTAATAGTACCAGCTAAAAATACTATTGGAGCTAAACTATTAAAGTCTATGGGCTGGAAAGAAGGTCATGGTACAGGACCATTGACAAGCAAGACAGGTATATAAGTGTATATAATTATTATCAAAATGTATTGAACTCAATCATTAGTTTATGGATGTCATCTACCAGAAGATGAAAAGGAACATCTCTTTGCTCCAAGGAATACTTCATCATGGGTTTACAAAGGGAAAGATAATTTACATGGTATTGATTACTATGGGATGACTCAGGAATGCTTCAGTTCAGAACAATATAATAAAGGTATTTATGGAATGTCTGGACAGGTAATTATTATTATTATTATTATTATTATTATTATTATTATTCTTACCCTCATTATTATTAGGCATTTGGTGTTGGTGCACTTGAGGAAGAGGATGATGATTTATATTCTCAAGAGAGCATATCCTCGTATCATATCTCTTTAGCTACCGATAATGAATTAACATCAACTCATAAATTTGGTTGGACTGGTGACTCTAGATCTGGTTAGTGATAGTACATTATAATTATATAATTTATTATAATTATTAAGAATCGTGGAGCTTATCAAGTTTTGTAAAGAGTTCTACTAAACAAAGGTACTCAAAGGTAATATTATTAATTCATTAGTGAATTATATTAATAAGTTATTATAATTATTAGACATATCTTCCTCTTGCTGTTCCTAAGGAGTTTGTACCAGTACACAAATTTAATAGTACGAATATTGTTATAAGTTAGTATATAATAATTACAATAAATTATAATTATTATTATAATTATAGTAGATGAAAAACCAACATCATCAGCGAGTGAACGAGCTTGTGTTACAGGTAATTCATTATTATATTTATTATAAATGTATTAATATTATTTATAAAGGAGAGATTAGATCGGTGTTTGATCTCATTACACCACATGACAAGGAGAGACTGGAGAAAATAAAAAGGTAATAATTGTACATTAATAATAAATATTATTATATTATTTTAGAAGCAAAGAGAATACCAACGCTGTAACCTCTTCTAGTACCATCTCTTCGAGTAAAGATCATAAATTATTTTCTTTTGAAAGTAAATATCACCCTTATGTAATTAATATTATTAATAGTTGTATATTTTAGATTATAAACCATTTTCACACGATCCTTCTAAACAATTAAGATATGAATCGTATATTAAAGGATCCATTGGTACATATATACTATATATTATATTAATAATTATTAGAACATGTTTCTGTAAACAGGAGATCCAAAACAACTCACTGAATGGGAGAAACAAAGGGAATTAGAAGAATTTCATAAAATGTCACGTATATATACACCTCTTACTAATACATCGTTATCTGATAAATTTACTCATGGTAGAGATAATATTGAACAGGTAATAACATGAGTATATGTAGTATAACACATTTAATATATAATGTGTATTAGGATACTGTTAGTGATGATACTAGTGCTGCTGGAATGGACATGTTTGGTATCATGACAAGACAAATATCACAATGGCATCCTCACCGAATGTTATGTAGAAGATTTAATATTCCCAATCCTTATCCACAGTTAGCAATCCAATATTATACTAATGAATGATGTATACTTATTATAATAATAGTTCTGATGTGGTTGGTATACCAAAAGAGCAGATAAGAAGACAACCAATGGAATTTGATACCCCCAGACATACTATAGCTCAAAGTGTAGAGGAGGAGAAGATATCATCAGAAATTAATGAATGTGAAGTTACCATGGAAACACAAAATGAGCCGGAAAAGGTGTGTATCTAACATGTAATATACTATATATATATATATATATATATATATATATATATATATATCCCTCCTGTCAGGGATATCTTGTTGGAAGGGACAGTAATTAGTGAAGCCAAGCAAGCCTAAGACTTCATGAAAACACTGCCCCATCTAGAATTATATATAATTTTATATAAATATTTATTCCTGCAATTGTTTCAAAACATTTGCTAAAGTTAGATAATAATGTCCTTGTTCTCTTTATAAAGTGGTTTGGTTCAATAATATTATCTCTTAGAACCGTGAGTAGTTTAGTGTACTCTCGAAATTCACTTTGAACCATGAACTATAGCCTTGGTACATATTTTTTGACTGGAAAAAACATTTTTCCGAAACTGTTCCTAGAGTTACATAATGATGTCCGTATTCTCTTTATAAAGTGGTTTGGTTCAATAATATTATCTGTTAGAACCGTGAGTAGTTTAGTGTTCTCTCGAAATTCACTTTGAACCATGAACTATAGCCTTGGTACATATTTTTTGACTGGAAAAAACATTTTTCCGAAACTGTTCCTAGAGTTACATAATGATATCCTTGTTATGTTTCTGCAGTATTTTTGATCAAAAATGTTGTTTGTAGGAACCGTGAGCATTTTAGTATTCTTTCGAAATTCACTTTGAACCATGAACTATAGCCTTGGTACATATTTTTTGACTGGTAAAGACATTTTCCCGAAACTGTTCCTAGAGTTACATAATAATGTCCTTGTTTTAATTCTGCAGTATTTTTGGTCAAAAATGTTGTTTGTAGGAACCGTGAGTATTTTAGTATTCTCTCGAAATTCACTTTGAACCATGAACTATAGCCTTGGTACATATTTTTTGACTGGAAAAAACATTTTTCCGAAACTGTTCCTAGAGTTACATAATGATGTCCTTGTTATGTTGTTTGTAGGAACCGTGAGCATTTTAGTATTCTTTCGAAATTCACTTTGAACCATGAACTATAGCCTTGGTACATATTTTTTGACCAGAAAAAACATTTTTCCGAAACTGTTCCTAGAGTTACATAATGATATCCTTGTTATGTTTCTGCAGTATTTTTGATCAAAAATGTTGTTTGTAGGAACCGTGAGTATTTTAGTATTCTCTCGAAATTGACTTTGAACCATGAACTATAGCCTTGGTACATATTTTTTGACTGGAAAAAACATTTTTCCGAAACTGTTCCTAGAGTTACATAATGATGTCCTTGTTTCAATTCTGCAGTATTTTTGATCAAAAATGTTGTTTGTAGGAACCGTAAGTATTTTAGTATTCTCTCGAAATTCACTTTGAACCATGAACTATAGCCTTGGTACATATTTTTGACTGGAAAAAACATTTTCCTAAAACTGTTCCTAGAGTTACATAATGATATCCTTGTTTCAATTCTGCAGTATTTTTGATCAAAAATGTTGTTTGTAGGAACCGTGAGTATTTGCAAATAAATTTTTTCAGATTATGCCAAAGCATATTTACATAATGTAATCATACAGTCAGTAGTAACTATGGTAAGTTAGTAACATACTCTATATATTTTTTCTATAGAGTGCCAATGAAGAAACTGAAGAAGAAATACTAAAACCTTCACTAACTTTGTTAAAATCAATATTTGCTGAAACGTCAAGTGATTCTGAACCAGAGGAAATTAGTATTGTAAAAGAGTCAACAAGACAATGGCGGGATCTTTCAGAAATACAGCATAAACCAATACCTGTAGAATTACTACAAGTTAGTGTATACAACTGAACATGTATTTACTATACTGTTAGTCTTCACAGTTAATTCCTGTTACATCTCAAGAGAAACATTGTGAAATATTTGGACCTATTCTACCAGTTGAAGAAATCAAAACATCAAACAGTTATGAAGTATGTTTCATATGTTATCTTTTAATTAATTTATAATTGTCTTATTTGTCTTGCAGATAACAAGAAAACATCATAAACATCATAAACATCATAAACATCATAAACATCATAAATCAAAACATTAATAATTTTAATAATAACAATGGGTGTGGTCATGGGCATTAATTAGAAATGTCACTTTTGGATAGTGAAGGGAAGTCTGATGCCTATCTAGCTGGTAGGAAATCACCTTTAGCTTTGATTAAAGAAGAAGTAACAACAACATATGGAAACTTCTTCCAGGAGTCTATTCTACTAGCAGAATAGTATGTACATTATCTTATATATATATAATTATATATACATAATTATTTGTATATATAGTGCACAGATACTGAAGAATCCTGTTGAGGGAGTATATGTTTTACCTTCACCAATATCACCTTTAAGTAAGGAATATATTAATAGTGTACAATTATAATTAATGTATTATATATAGTGTGGTATGGACTATTGTTTGTTAGAAGTGGTCTGTATTCTGGAGCTATATTCAAATTTACTATATCAATACCAATAAATTATCCTAATGGTGGCTGTCCAGTTAGTATTACTATAATTATTATATATGTATGGTTATTATATATACATACAGAGAATAGATTTTCAAGCTGATGTTTATCATCCATTAATTAATTTAGAAACAGGAGAACTTGAAACTAAATCGAGATTTCAGAGATGGAGGTATTATTTAAGTTTTTCTATGATGTCATGTAATATATCATGTGAATTAACTTTGTAGACGAGACGTTAATTATATTCATGAGTTGTTAAGTTATGCTAATTCAATATTTCTAACTATCAATACTAGAAACAGTTTAAACAGGGAAGCTGCAAATTTGTGAGACCTGTACAGTCACTGTTATCTTAGATTAAGGTCTATTTTAAAATAGATATGAAGAAAATAAAGAAGTATTCAGAAGAAAAGTTAAAGAAAGTATTGAAATTTGTGAACAAGCTTCTCTTCAAGTAGATCCTAATGATCCTCATTCATTACCGTAATTAATTAGTAATTATTATTATAAGTATAATTATGATAGTGTATGTAGGATTAGTGAATGGCATAAAGAGGTTATGAGAGCTGCAAGAAAACACATATTTGAACCAGAAGTAAGAAATTAATAATTAGTGCATTATAATTATATTCAATATTCAGTTTACAGGAGATGAAGTGATGACATCATCAGGATTACCACATGGATTATCATGGGTTAAAAAAGATACATTTAAATCATTCAGTAAACAGGATACAAGCTAAATATATATAATTATCATATTATATTCAAACGTTTTTCCAATTGTTCCAATTGAGACCTAAATGCAGTATTTGGATCTGCACTTGGTCTTGTTTCTCTAATAGTATCAAGCACTTTTAAAAAAGGAATTCTCTTTTTGTGCATAACATAAGCGACTGCTATACTCACTGAGCGTGATCTTCCAGCACGACTTGATATATAAAAGTATAATTATAATTATTATAATAATAGTTTCACTTACCAATGAACTAGTACAGTGGTATTTGGTTGACTTAATGCTTCATCAATGAACTTCTCACAAACCTCATAATGATTCATTATTACCTCATCTAAATCATCATACATTTGTACATTCATATACTTGAAATTACCCTGTGTACATGTATATAACAATAGTTTTAATAAGTATAATTATATCGTACATCACTTTTAAAAGCATTTTGCAAAGCTGCAGCAACATTGAGAATATGAGTTACACCATATTTCTTCAAACACGACATATCATATGCAACATCTAGTGATGAAATAAGTAGTCTTTCCATTGCTATACCAACTTCATAATCAGGTTGAAGATCTGGACAGAATCCTAAACCTCTCGTGTCTTCAACAGTAATAATTGTTTCTCCTAATTCATTGATTTGTTCTGTATACTATAATAATACAATTAACACATAACACACTATACTATATACACTTACTCTTTTACCATCTGTAGTAGTTACAATAGTATCAACATGATTTAATTTTCCAGTATCTGAAAATTTCTTGATATCTTGAAGAAATGCCATTGTACAAATGACTCAGCTCATGAATTTCATTACCAGTGACATGTTTACTAGCCACGCCCTTCTTTCTTCCCTCTTGATTACTTTATGGCTACTTGTAATCCTGAAAAGGTGTTAATAAACTTGTAAGAATTATAATTATAATATTCTTTTTAATTAATAGGTCATTAAAGATGCTGTACATGGAACTATCAAACTAGATAGAGTGTTATTAAAGATAATAGATACTCCACAATTCCAAAGACTTCGTTACATCAAACAAATGGGTTTGTTGTTTGTGTGATAATGGTACTTGTAATATGTGTTTGAGTGTGGATACAAGTTACAAGTTGTATTGTTATATAGACTATTGTATGAAGTGTTAGTATCATAATCTGTTATTATCTCAGGTGGGAAGTATTTTGTTTATCCTGGTGCATCACACAATAGATTTGAACACAGTATTGGGTTTGTTTGTTTGATTTCAATAGACACTTATTATTATTATTATATATAGTGTGTGTTATCTTGCTGGAGAATTCGTGAAAACATTAGCTAAAAATCGAGATCTAGGAATATCAGAAAAAGATATATTGTGTGTTCAAATTGCTGGCCTCTGTCATGATTTAGGTAAGAATACAGTTATTATACTATATATATATATATGTGTGTGTGTGTGTAATTGAATTGTATGTAGGTCATGGTCCTTTTTCTCATGTTTTTGATTCTATGGTAGCTCCATTATTAGATCCTGATAATCCATGGAAGGTATAATAGTAATTATACTTGTTACATTACTTAATTTATGTTGTATAGCATGAAGATGCTTCAGTATTAATGTTTGAATATGTAATTAACAAAAAGCCGTATGGAACAGATCAGAGTATAAGAAATGAGTTATATCGTGCAGGTCTCAATGAGGATGATATGTTATTTATCAAAGAACTTATACTGGGCTGTCCACTGGGATTACAACACAGTGACACAGATCCAACGGTACATCATTATTATTTGTATCATTATGACTGTTAATTCATTGTATATTAGAAGTACAACTATAAAGGGAGATCAAAAGAGAAATGGTTTTTATATGAGGTTAAGTTTATCGCATTTAATTATAATTATGAATTAATAAAATATCACACTAGATTGTGAATAATAAGTTTACAAGTATAGATGTTGATAAATGGGATTATTTTGCCAGAGATTGTCATGGGTTAGGATTGTCATATGATTTTGATTGGAAGTTAGTTTTATGGTATTTCTGAGTTACATTATTACATTAAAACTTTTAGACGATACATCAGTGTATGTCAAGTTCTTTATGACTCTGACCTTAAAAGAAAAACAATTTGTCCTAAAGAAAAAGTAAGTGATATGTAATTATAAACAGACATGAAGTGTAATAGGTAATAATAGTAATATGTGTTTTTCAAGTGATAGTAATAATGTAATTGTTAATAGGAAGCGACTTCATTATACGATATGTTTCATGCTCGGGAAATGTTACATAGGAAAGCACTACAACATGTGACTTGTGTTAGTATTGAATTAATGTAAGTTCATTTCATTAATGAATATAATTATTATTACTATGTATTATCAGGATTGCTGATGCCTTAGTGAGTGCTTGTGAAGTCTTGAAAAGAGAAATTGGATTGGATATTAAGTCAGTGGTTTCATGATTAATATTGAATGGCCACTTATTTATTAATTCAGATTAGCTATGATTGTTGCTAATGATCAAGTAACAGATAGTCAGTTAGAAAAAGCTATGAGTACATATGAACTATTTACAGATACTATATTGCAAACAGCTATATTAATAGAGAGTAAAAAACCGGAGGTACTAAATATAACTATATATTATACATATGTAATAGTATATTATACAGTCTGAGGTAGGAAATATATTGAACACAATCTATGGAAGACACTTGTACAGACTTGTTGGCAATGTAGCTGAGATACCACAGATACCACAAATGTCAGATGTATGTCATGTGATAATCATATGATATTCATGATTTAAATGTTTTGTTTTAGTGGAGATGTGATGCTAAAAAAATTAAAAAGACACTTATTGATTATTTAGCAAAACACAGATTCTCACATCCTGATGATTATGAAGTTTATGTGAGTTGTGTTTATCAATACATTATATAATATTTGTGTAAATATTACTACAGGTGGCAACATTTGACTATGGAATGAAAAACAGAGATCCATTAGATCTGTTGAGAACATACAGGAAACATGAAGACCCTCCAAAAGCACATCCATTGACGCCTGAAGAGGTTTGTAAATATTCAATTATTATTATTATTATTATTATATATTAGACATCAAGAATGCTTCCAAGACAATTTGAAGAGAAAAGAGTTCGTTTATATTGTAAAAATCTGTCTAAACTAGAACACATGAAACGGTATATTTAATAATAACGAATATAATGTCATATCTTATAATATATTATAATAGTATCTTTACTATATGGAGTAATGAGAATTCCCTAAGTAGTACTTCCGAACCAAACACACCATCAAGTACTCCTATAAAAGAGGATACACCAAGTAGAGACCAGTTGACTTCCCCAGAAACACGCAGAAATTTAAAGTTTGATTAAAAGTATTATATTATATAAAACAGATTTTTACTTCATGTGTTTTATTAGCACTATATACATATATAGTATATATTTATTATTATGCACTATAATACATAGTATAATTATACAAATTAGTATAAATTATTAAAATTTTACTTGAGGAAGTGGAATGATTGTAATTAATTGGACACGTGGTAATAATTATACTAATTATGGAAACAAGAAAAAGGAGAAAAGGTGTTGTTGAGTCTCCTGATCTTACATTGCTTCAACAAAAGAGACCTTGTTCAATGGAGGAACAGCAAAGTGACAATGTTTGTCAATTACTTCAAGACTCTGGCTTCAATAAGGATGTTTGTAGAGCTTTCACTGGTATATATGTTTATTATCAATTATTATTATAATTAGTTTTATATTTCTTTATAATTAGAACACAAAATTCAATATCGTCATTTAGGTCAGATAAATACTGATATGTTAATTCGTATGGGAATAAGGTATTGTAATAATGTATAATAATTATACTATTATTATAATAACGATAGTTCAGTGGGCATTCAATTGGATCTGTTGAAGTTTTTTAGTAGATTTCAGCAAGTATCGTTACTTGGAAATGAAAAGGTATAGATTATATTAATTAGTTTGTGTTTAATTATTATTTATTAAAGGTGTTTAATGATCCTATACATGGACATATTGAGTTACATCCTTTGCTAGTAAAAATTATAGATACACCTCAATTCCAAAGGTTACGTCACATAAAACAACTTGGTAATATTAGTTTAGTTAATTATCAAATGATTTAATGATTATTAATTATATAGGAGGTGGTTATTATGTGTTCCCTGGTGCCTCTCATAACAGGTTTGAACACAGTATTGGGTAAGTATTAACAGTTATATTATTAATATTAGTATATTATGTTATAATAATGTAGTGTATCTTATTTGGCTGGAGAGTTTATAGAAAGTTTACATCGAAAGCAACCAGAATTAAATATTACTATGTCTGATATCCTGTGTATCAAATTAGCAGCTCTTTGTCATGATTTGGGACATGGTCCCTTTTCACATATGTTTGATGGGCTATTTATATCAAGCCTACCTGAGTGTAAGAACTGGAAGGTAATGACATTTTATAATACAAGGATTATTTTAGAATGTTAATAATTATTAGCATGAGAAATGGTCAGTTGATATGCTACAACATTTACTAAATGAAAACGATCTTTGGTCATCATTTAAAGATTATGGTCTTGATGATGTTGATATGATATTTATTAATGAGTTAATAAACAGACCTCATGCAGAGTTATCAGTGGAATGGATGTGTAATGGAAGACCTGTGGAAAAAAGTTTTCTTTATGAAGTTATTAAATCATTTATACTGTTTGTATTGTATAATTGTATGTTATTAGATTGTAGCTAATAAACGAAATGGCATAGATGTTGATAAATGGGACTATTTTGCAAGAGATTGTCACTGTTTAGGAATTCCTAATAATTTTGATTGGAAGAGATATATTAAATTTGCACGTGTCATTGAAGTGAATGGAATACGTCAGATATGTTGTCGTGATAAGGTAAAATCAATCTCTAATTATTATATTAACACCATTTTGTTATAGGAAGTTACGAACTTGTATGAAATGTTTCATACTCGTACAAGTTTACACAGGAGAGCATATCAACATAAAACGTCAAGTATTGTTGAACATATGTAAACTAACTTCACATTAATAATTATAATTATTATAATTATTATTTATTATAGGATAACAGAGGCACTATTAGCAGCTAACGATTATATCTTTCTTTGTGGCAAGAATGGGTAACCTCACTATTGTCTTCTGAATAGTATTTTATAAATTCATTATGTTTCAGAAAGAATGTTAAAATGTCTGAGTGTATTGATGATATGTATGCATATACTCGTCTTAATGATAGCATTATTCACACCATTTTACAATCAACAGATCCACAATTGACACAGGTAAATTACATACTTAATTTGTTTATCTTTCTCATATCAGTTTACTTACTAAGTCTAGAAATATACTTTATCAGTTAGAAAAGAGGAAGTTATATAAATGTATAGGTCAAACACAACCATCAACTGATCGTGAAATTAAAGCAGTGAGTATTCCTTAATTAGATTCGTGATTCCATTTTGAATTCGACAGGAAGATATACAGCAACAGATACTGAGTTGTTCTATTCCTGAAGATAGTTGTGAACTATTAACTGAAGACATTATTGTAAAAGTATGTTGTAGTACATTGTATAGTATATGTGTATGTCTGTATGTACTGTTATAGGTGGTGACTTTTGACTATGGAATGAAAGATAAGAATCCTATTGATGAGATGAGATTTTACACAAAAGATAGACCTAATAGTGCTGTTAGAGTACGCAAAGATCAGGTTTCACAGATGTTACCTAATACATTCATTGAAAAGAGTATTCGTGTTTACTGTAAGAAACTGAATCCAGAAGCAATATCTACTGCTTTAAAGTGAGCTATTTATTATTAATTAAACTTCCACATATTTTTATTTATTTATTGTAGTTTATTTTTGCGTTGGTGTAATAAACAAGATAACATGATAACTCCCCAGGTATTATTATTATTATTACTTTTATTAATTCTATTAAATTTAATAATATAGTGTCATTCTTCTGTAAATATGGAAGATGATGATATTCAATTTACACCATATGGAACTCCATTTGGTACACCATTAAAAGAAGAAAATACAATGAAGACATTTCGTAACGAAGAGTTACTTGAACAAGCCAAGAAACGTTTGAGTTTCTCTAAACAAGATAATTAAGTAACTAACAGTACAATTCTTATATTTTGGAGTTAACATTGTAATTATTACTTGTGTATTGCATCACTACCAGGGTATTTAGACAATGATTAGCTGTTAACTGCATCACTACCAGGGTATTCAGACAATGACTAGCTATTAACTGCATCACTACCAGGGTATTCAGACAATGACTAGCTATTAACTGCATCACTACCAGGGTAGGGTATTCAGACAATGACTAGCTATTAACTGACCAGGGTATTCAGACAATGACTAGCTATTAACTGCTATATAACCAAAATAACAAAGAAACGTTTTAGACACAAATGAATTTGTGGATTTAGTGCGGTATTTCTTATCACTTAATTCTCCATTTTGTACCCCCAACTATAGCCTTATTAGCACTCATTTTTTTCATTTCAAAAATTGTTCCAATGCGTTTTCTAGAGTTAGATAATCATGTCCTCACTATCTTTGCAAAATTGTTTTGATCAATAATATTATCTGTTACAGCCATGAGTATTTTAGTTCTCTCAAAATTTGAATTTTTACCCTGAACTATATACTAATGTTTTGACTGGAAAAACATTTTTCTGAAATTGTTCCTAGAGTTACATAATGATGTCCTTGTTATGAATCTACAGTATTTTTGATCAAAAATGTTGTTTGTAGGAACTGCGAGCATTTTAGTATTCTTTTGAAATTCAATTTGAACCATGAACTATAACCTTGGTACATATTTATTGACTGCTTGTTTCTTAATAATTGTGTGCGCATGCGTATAATTTAAATTTCTGAAGCACAGAAGCAGCATGAAGACAAGATGGAGATGAGGTAAGTGTGAATTGAAGAACTATTTGTGAGCAATCCTATAGCTTTTAAATATTAAATACCAGGTCTACAGATAGCTGGGACTGATGATTGCTTCTTATTGTCGTGGAATATATCCGATTATTTATGATATTTATTTTCATGTATTTCTTTAGAGTAACAAAACATGGAGAAGAGGAATAAGATTACTGGAACCTGAAAAGACATTGTTTTAGGTGAGTTTTATGTTATCATTGTTCATTCATACAGCGTGGCAAAGAAATGTTGAATTGCTGTACTAATCTAGTATTGCTAGACCTTGTTATAGTTACTAGTACTGTTATTGTGTATAGTATGTATTAATTTATATTTCTGTATTTTTTTGTATTGAGTTTCAGTATATATTAGCTGTTGGATGTCAGATTATAGGACAGTAATTTAGTGATATATGATTAATTACTAATATTTTTTTATATTTCTTAGAAGTTAACAACAAATACTCAACAGGTGAGTAAATTTCCAATCTACGATTTATAATAATGTATTACTATACAGTTAAATCTCTTGGAATATATATTACTAAATACTATCTTATCTTTTGTATTGAATTTCAGACACCATGAGCTGTTAACAGCAGATTATAGGACAGTAATTTAGGAATGTATTTTCAGAGTAGATTTAACCCAATATACCTGTAATTTAATCTACAGTAAATACCAATATTGAATAATTATTGTATTATATAATATCTTTTTTCATATGCTGAGCTACTGAAAGCGAAATGTACAAAAAGATAACTACTTTCAAGAGGTGAGTAAATTCCTAATCTACAATGTATAATAATGTATTACTGTACAGTTAAATCTCTTTGGAATGTATATTTCTAAATACTATCTTATTCTTTGTATTGAATTTCAGACACCATGAGCTGTTAACGGCAGATTATAGGACAGTAGTTTAGGAATGTATTTTCAGAGTAGATTTAACCCAATATACCTGTAATTTAATCTACAGTAAATACCAATATTGAATAATTATTATAATATATATTATCTTTTTATATGCTGAGCTACTTAAAGCGAAAAGTACAAAAAGATAACTACTTTCAACAGGTGAGTAAATTCCTAATCTACAATGTATAATAATGTATTACTGTACAGTTAAATCTCTTTGGAATGTATATTTCTAAATACTATCTTATTTTTTGTATTGAATTTCAGACACCATGAGCTGTTAACGGCAGATTATAGGACAGTAATTTAGGAATGTATTTTCAGAGTAGATTTAACCCAATATACCTGTAATTTAATCTACAGTAAATACCAATATTGAATAATTATATTATCTTTTTTCATATGCTGAGCTACCAAAAGAGAAGACTACAAATGGTTACTACTTTCAAGAGGTGAGTAAATTCTTAATCTACAATGTATAATAATGTATTACTGTAGAGTTAAATCTCTTTGGAATATATATTACTAAATACTATCTTATTCTTTGTATTGAATTTCAGACACCATGAGCTGTTAACGGCAGATTATAGGACAGTAATTTAGGAATGTATTTTCAGAGTAGATTTAACCCAATATACCTGTAATTTAATCTACAGTAAATACCAATATTAAATAATTATTATAATATATATTATCTTTTTTTTTATATATGCTGAGCTACCAAAAGAGAAGACTACAAATGGTTACTATTTTCAACAGGTGAGTAAATTCTTAATCTACAATGTATAATAATGTATTACTGTACAGTTAAATCTCTTTGAAATACATATATATTTCTAAATATTTATCTTATATTCTTGTATTGAATTTCAGACACCATGAGCTGTTGATGGACAGTAATTTAGAAATGTATTTTCTTAATACAACTGTACTGTAGTTTAATTCATTTTTATACTTTGTGTTTGGAAATTCTTATAACAATAATTTTTAGGACAATGTAACAGATTTTTGAATTGAGATTAATAATTTTTAAGCAGCAAATATGGCACTGACTTGGAGAGTTTGTAGGAAAATGCTAAACAGAAACTTGTTCAATGGAGATCCATTTCAATTTCTCAGTATTTCAATGAAGTATTTAATATCAACAATGAAGAAGATTTTCAAACTAAAGTGCTAGAGTCCAAGAAACCTGTGATTATTGACTTCCATGATCTGATGCGGCCATGTTTAGCCCAATTTTAACTGATATAGTGGATGGGAGATATGGAAATATGGATTTAACTAAAGTGAATATTAATAATAATCAAGAATTTGAATTTCAGACACAATGAGCTGTTGTGATGGCAGATTGCAGGACACTAATTTAATGATATAAATTATTTTCGTGCAACTGTATTTTATGTTATTCTTCATTGATACATCGTGGCATAGAAATGCTGAATTGGTGTACTAATCTAGACCTTACAGTTACTAGTACTTGTTATGATTCTAAAGTATTTTGGATTAAAAATGTTGTTTGTAGGGACCATCAGCATTTTACTACTCTCTTGAAATTCACTTTGAACCATGAGCATTTTAATATTCTATCAAAATTTGAATTTTTACCCTAAACTATAGCCTTTGTATTGAAAATCACTCGTTTCAGATTTGTCCGAAACTGTTCCTAGAGTTAGATAATGATGTCCTTAATATGTTCCCAAAATGGTTTTGATCAATAATATTATCTGTTAGAACCCTGAGATTTTAATATTCTATCAAAATTTGAATTTTTACCCTGAACTATAGTCTTTGTATTGAAACTCACTTGTTTCAGATTTGTCCGAAACTGTTCCTAGAGTTAGATAATGATGTCCTTAATATGTTTCCAAAGTGGTTTTGATCAATAACATTATCTGTTAGAACCGTGAGCATTTTAATATTCTATCAAAATTTGAATTTTTACCCTGAACTATAGCCTTTGTACTGATTTTTCATTGCAAAATCGATGCTTTCAGATTGACCCGAAACTGTTCCTAGAGTTAGATAATGATGTCCTTAATATGTTTCCAAAGTGGTTTTGATCAATAACATTATCTGTTAGAACCGTGAGCATTTTAATATTCTATCAAAATTTGAATTTTTACCCTGAACTATATATAGCCTTTGTACTGATTTTTCATTGCAAAATCGATGCTTTCAGATTGACCCGAAACTGTTCCTAGAGTTAGATAATGATGTCCTTAATATGTTTCCAAAGTGGTTTTGATGAATAATGTTATCTGTTAGAACCATGAGCATTTTAATATTCTATCAAAATTTGAATTTTTACCCTGAACTATAGCCTTTGTACTCATTTTTCATTGCAAAATCGATCCTTTCAGATTGAGCCGAAACTGTTCCTAGAGTTAGATAATGATGTCCTTAATATGTTTCCAAAGTGGTTTTGATGAATAATGTTATCTGTTAGAACCATGAGCATTTTAATATTCTATCAAAATTTGAATTTTTACCCTGAACTATAGCCTTTGTATTGATTTTTTCATCAAAAATCACTCGTTTCAGATTTGTGTGAAACTGATCCTAGAGTTAGATAATGATGTCCTTAATATGTTTCCAAAGTAGTTTTGATCAATAATATTGTGGGTGAGAACCGTGAACGCTGTAATATTCTATCAAAATTTGAATTTTTACCCTGAACTATAGCCTTTGTACTGATTTTTCATTGCAAAATCGATGCTTTCAGATTGACCCGAAACTGTTCCTAGAGTTAGATAATGATGTCCTTAATATGTTTCCAAAGTGGTTTTGATCAATAACATTATCTGTTAGAACCGTGAGCATTTTAATATTCTATCAAAATTTGAATTTTTACCCTGAACTATAGCCTTTGTACTGATTTTTCATTGCAAAATCGATGCTTTCAGATTGACCCGAAACTGTTCCTAGAGTTAGATAATGATGTCCTTAATATGTTTCCAAAGTGGTTTCGATGAATAATGTTATCTGTTAGAACCATGAGCATTTTAATATTCTATCAAAATTTGAATTTTTACCCTGAACTATAGCCTTTGTACTGATTTTTTATTGCAAAATCAATCATTTGAAATTAGGCCGAAACTGTTCCTAGAGTTAGATAATGATGTCCTTAATATGTTCCCAAAGTGGTTTTGATCAATAATATTATCTGTTAGAATTGTGAGCATTTTAATATTCTATCAAAATTTCAATTTTTACCCCCTTTGTACTGATTTTTCATTACAAAATCGATCCTTTCAGATTGAGCCGAAACTGTTCCTAGAGTTAGATAATGATGTCCTTAATATGTTTCCAAAGTAGTTTTGATCAATAATATTGTGGGTGAGAACCGTGAGCATTTTAATATTCTATCAAAATTTGAATTTTTACCCTGAACTATATATAGCCTTTGTACTGATTTTTCATTGCAAAATCGATCCTTTCAGATTGAGCTGAAACTGTTCCTAGAGTTAGATAATGATGTCCTTAATATGTTTCCAAAGTGGTTTTGACGAATAACGTTATCTGTTAGAACCATGAGCATTTTAATATTCTATCAAAATTTGAATTTTTACCCTGAACTATAGCCTTTGTATTGATTTTTTCATCAAAAATCACTCGTTTCAGATTTGTGTGAAACTGATGCTAGAGTTAGATAATGATGTCCTTAATATGTTTCCAAAGTAGTTTTGATCAATAATATTGTGGGTGAGAACCGTGAGCGTTGTAATATTCTATCAAAATTTGAATTTTTACCCTGAACTATAGCCTTTGTACTGATTTTTCATTGCAAAATCGATCCTTTCAGATAGAGCCGAAACTGTTCCTAGAGTTAGATAATGATGTCCTTAATATGTTCCCAAAGTGGTTTTGATCAATAATATTATCTGTTAGAACCGTGAGCATTTTAATATTCTATCAAAATTTGAATTTTTACCCTGAACTATATAGCCTTTGTACTGATTTTTCATTGCAAAATCGATCCTTTCAGATTGCGCCGAAACTGTTCCTAGAGTTAGATAATGGTGTCCTTAATATGTTCCCAAAGTGGTTTTGATCGATAATATTATCTGTTAGAACCATGAGCATTTTAATATTCTATCAAAATTTGAATTTTTACCCTGAACTATAGCCTTTGTACTGATTTTTTATTGCAAAATCAATCATTTGAAATTAGGCCGAAACTGTTCCTAGAGTTAGATAATGATGTCCTTAATATGTTCCCAAAGTGGTTTTGATCAATAATATTATCTGTTAGAATTGTGAGCATTTTAATATTCTATCAAAATTTCAATTTTTACCCCCTTTGTACTGATTTTTCATTACAAAATCGATCCTTTCAGATTGAGCCGAAACTGTTCCTAGAGTTAGATAATGATGTCCTTAATATGTTTCCAAAGTAGTTTTGATCAATAATATTGTGGGTGAGAACCGTGAACATTTTAATATTCTATCAAAATTTGAATTTTTACCCTGAACTATATATAGCCTTTGTACTGATTTTTCATTGCAAAATCGATCCTTTCAGATTGAGCCGAAACTGTACCTAGAGTTAGATAATGATGTCCTTAATATGTTTCCAAAGTGGTTTTGACGAATAACGTTATCTGTTAGAACCATGAGCATTTTAATATTCTATCAAAATTTGAATTTTTACCCTGAACTATAGCCTTTGTATTGATTTTTTCATCAAAAATCACTCGTTTCAGATTTGTGTGAAACTGATGCTAGAGTTAGATAATGATGTCCTTAATATGTTTCCAAAGTAGTTTTGATCAATAATATTGTGGGTGAGAACCGTGAGCGTTGTAATATTCTATCAAAATTTGAATTTTTACCCTGAACTATAGCCTTTGTACTGATTTTTCATTGCAAAATCGATCCTTTCAGATAGAGCCGAAACTGTTCCTAGAGTTAGATAATGATGTCCTTAATATGTTCCCAAAGTGGTTTTGATCAATAATATTATCTGTTAGAACCGTGAGCATTTTAATATTCTATCAAAATTTGAATTTTTACCCTGAACTATAGTCTTTGTATTGAAACTCACTTGTTTCAGATTTGTCCGAAACTGTTCCTAGAGTTAGATAATGGTGTCCTTAATATGTTCCCAAAGTGGTTTTGATCAATAATATTATCTGTTAGAACGGTGAAGATTTTAATATTCTATCAAAATTTGAATTTTTACCCTGAACTATAGCCTTTGTACTGATTTTTCATTGCAAAATCGATCCTTTCAGATAGAGCCGAAACTGTTCCTAGAGTTAGATAATGATGTCCTTAATATGTTCCCAAAGTGGTTTTGATCAATAATATTATCTGTTAGAACCGTGAGCATTTTAATATTCTATCAAAATTTGAATTTTTACCCTGAACTATAGTCTTTGTATTGAAACTCACTTGTTTCAGATTTGTCCGAAACTGTTCCTAGAGTTAGATAATGGTGTCCTTAATATGTTCCCAAAGTGGTTTTGATCAATAATATTATCTGTTAGAACGGTGAAGATTTTAATATTCTATCAAAATTTGAATTTTTACCCTGAACTATAGCCTTTGTACTGATTTTTCATTGCAAAATCGATCCTTTCAGATTGAGCCGAAACTGTTCCTAGAGTTAGATAACGGTGTCCTTAATATGTTCCCAAAGTGGTTTTGATCGATAATATTATCTGTTAGAACCGTGAGCATTTTAATATTCTATCAAAATTTGAATTTTTACCCTGAACTATAGCCTTTGTATTGATTTTTTCATCAAAAATCACTCGTTTCAGATTTGTGTGAAACTGATCCTAGAGTTAGATAATGATGTCCTTAATATGTTTCCAAAGTAGTTTTGATCAATAATATTGTGGGTGAGAACCGTGAACGCTGTAATATTCTATCAAAATTTGAATTTTTACCCTGAACTATAGCCTTTGTACTCATTTTTCATTGCAAAATCGATCCTTTCAGATTGAGCCGAAACTGTTCCTAGAGTTAGATAATGATGTCCTTAATATGTTTCCAAAGTGGTTTTGATGAATAATGTTATCTGTTAGAACCATGAGCATTTTAATATTCTATCAAAATTTGAATTTTTACCCTGAACTATAGCCTTTGTATTGATTTTTTCATCAAAAATCACTCGTTTCAGATTTGTGTGAAACTGATCCTAGAGTTAGATAATGATGTCCTTAATATGTTTCCAAAGTAGTTTTGATCAATAATATTGTGGGTGAGAACCGTGAGCGTTGTAATATTCTATCAAAATTTGAATTTTTACCCTGAACTATATATAGCCTTTGTACTGATTTTTCATTGCAAAATCGATCCTTTCAGATAGAGCCGAAACTGTTCCTAGAGTTAGATAATGATGTCCTTAATATGTTCCCAAAGTGGTTTTGATCAATAATATTATCTGTTAGAACTGTGAGCATTTTAATATTCTATCAAAATTTGAATTTTTACCCTGAACTATAGCCTTTGTATTGATTTTTTCATCAAAAATCACTCGTTTCAGATTTGTGTGAAACTGATCCTAGAGTTAGATAATGATGTCCTTAATATGTTCCCAAAGTGGTTTTGATCAATAATATTATCTGTTAGAACCGTGAGCATTTTAATATTCTATCAAAATTTGAATTTTTACCCTGAACTATAGCCTTTGTACTGATTTTTCATTGCAAAATCGATCCTTTCAGATTGAGCCGAAACTGTTCCTAGAGTCAGATAATGATGTCCTTAATATGTTTCCAAAGTGGTTTTGATGAATAACGTTATCTGTTAGAACCATGAGCATTTTAATATTCTATCAAAATTTGAATTTTTACCCTGAACTATAGCCTTTGTATTGATTTTTTCATCAAAAATCACTCGTTTCAGATTTGTGTGAAACTGATGCTAGAGTTAGATAATGATGTCCTTAATATGTTTCCAAAGTAGTTTTGATCAATAATATTGTGGGTGAGAACCGTGAGCGTTGTAATATTCTATCAAAATTTGAATTTTTACCCTGAACTATAGCCTTTGTACTGATTTTTCATTGCAAAATCGATCCTTTCAGATTGAGCCGAAACTGTTCCTAGAGTTAGATAATGATGTCCTTGTAACGTTGTGATAACTTTCTTATTTGATTCAACCAGATTTTCACTATCTCTGAGTATCTCACTAAAAACTAATAAAATCAGCGCTTAAATAACATTACAACCATACAAATACAAATACCATAAATACAGAAAATACCTAATAATTCAGAGATATGTATCAGGTTATCACAGTTCTCTCCTCTCTTAATGCCAGGCTTCTTCATCGAAACGTTGTGGAGGTCGTCTATTCCTAGTAGGGTACCTATGATTATGAGGTTGTTCCATTGGAGTAGGTGTCTGTTCCAGTGAAACTTCAATTTCTGGAATATAATCACACATACGATGACGCATTTGATTCTTGTGTCTTTTCACATTGTTATTTGAATCTTGAAGATGCACTACGAAAGTTACATTTCCTTTACGTTCTACGACAGTACCAGGTATCCATTTTCTTGGACTTTCCTTAGAAAAATTACGTACATAGACAAGATCACCGACAACAAAATCTCTATCCTTAGTGTGGCTATCAAATAACTGCTTTTGCTTCTGTTGTTTTTCGACAACTTTCGATTTCAACTGGGGTTGTAACAAATCAAAACGAGTACGTAATTGTCTGCTGAACATTAACTCTGAGGGAGACATGTCTGTGGTACTATGAGGTGTTATTCGATAATTGAATAAAAACCTCGCTAGTTTCAATTCTATTGTACCTTCGGATAATCTCTTCATCCCCCCCTTTGAAAGCTTGAACCATTCTTTCTGCTAGACGTTTATTCCAAAAATACAGGCTAATCCTTCTTTTTTTTTGAGTTGAGAATATCGTTTTTCGGTCTCTGTGAGAGTACGAGATGCGAAGCCTATGGGCTTCTCTGCCCCATTGGGTAAACGGTGAGCTAGAACTGCTCCAATTCCATAATTTGAAGCATCACACGCTAGGATTAATTCGAGAGAGGGATCGAAATGGAGCAATAAATTTGATGACATCAATAATTTTTTTGAATTTTGGAACATTTCCTCTTCTATTATTGACCACTTCCATGGTGTCTGCTTCCTGAGCAACCTATATAAAGGAAAAAGAACATTTGACAAATTAGGTAAAAATCTGCCATAGTATGACAGCATTCCAAATAGGATTTTAACTGAGTCACATTTTTGGGGCTAGGCACATCTCGAATAGCTTGTAGCTTCTCCTCAGTGGGATGTAGCCTATCTTCATCTATAGTGTATCCCAAATATGAGACTGCTGCTCCTGTATCTAACTCCATTAGTACAGGTTTCCCTTCAATGTAAATAGTCATTTGTATTGGATTATTTCCCTCTCCTATGTGGTTTATTAGAAGTTCAACTGGATCCTCCTCTTTCTCAGTAATTTGCTTTATGGATTGAGGCTTGTGGTTTGGGGGATGGACCTGTCTGGCTTTTGGGAGGTTCTACAAACTCTTTGAATGTGACCTACTTTGCCACAACTCAGACACTTGGCTTGCTTGAATTGATTCCTCTGGTTTACGTATGCGAGTATGGAATTTGTATCTCTGAACGATTTCCGACGGAGTGGGATTATGATGTTCTTTCAACACTTTTACTAAATCCTCGTATGATTTTTCTCCAGGCTTGTCTGGTGCGATCAGACTAGAGAGGAGTTTGTAGGTGGTCGGTCCTATGATTGATAGAAACATGCACTGACCGTTTCTTCGCAGCATCTTATATGCCGTTTGCCTCGAGAAAGTGTTGAAATCTCTCCGAATATTGCTCCCAACTTTCAAGCTTGGGGTCGAATTCACCAACTCGTCCTATCACTCCTGCCATGTCAGTATCCAGTATCCTCGTCGCCAATGTAACGTTATAATATTTGATTCAACTAGATTTTCACTATCTCTGAGTATCTCACTAAAAACTAATAAAATCAGCAACATTACAACCATACAAATACAAATACCATAAATACAGAAAATACCTAATAATTCATACACATGTATCAGGTTATCACAGTCCTTAATATGTTTCCAAAGTGGTTTTGATCAACTGTTAAAACCGTGAGCATTTTAATATTCTATCAAAATTTGATTTTTTACCCTGAACTATAGACTTTGTACTGATTTTTTATTGCCAAATCAATCATTTGAAATTTGGTCGAAACTGTTCCTAGAGTTAGATAATGATGTCCTCAATAGGTTTCCAAAGAAGTTTTGATCAATAATATTGTGGGTGAGAACTGTGAGCATTTTAATATTCTATCAAAATTTGAATTTTTACCCTGAACTATAGCCTTTGTACTGATTTTTCATTGCAAAATCAATCATTTCAGATTGACCCGAAACTGTTCCTAGAGTTAGATAATGATGTCCTTAATATGTTTCCAAAGTGGTTTTGATCAATAATATTATCTGTTAGTACCGTGAGCATTTTAGTGTTCTCTTGTAATTTGAATTTTGCCCTGAACTATAGCCTAGGTATTGATTTTTTCATCAAAAATCACTCGTTTTAGATTTGTCCGAAACTGTTCCTTGAGTTAGATAATGATGTCCTTAATAGGTTTCCAAAGAGGTTTTGATCAATAATATTGTGGGTGAGAACCGTGAGCATTGTAATATTCTATCAAAATTTGAATTTTTACCCTGAGCCTTTGTACTGATTTTTCATTGCAAAATCAATTCTGTCAGATTGAGCCGAAACTGTTCCTAGAGTTAGATAATGATGTTCTTAATAGGTTTGCAAAGTGGTTTTGATCAATAATATTGGGGGTGAGAAACGTGAGAAGAACTTCCAGCACTTCAACTGGTTGATAGGCAGGCACAGAAGTACATGGACAGCCAACTTGTCTGAAGGGAAGATGGCACACAAGGAAGCAAACATCTCTGGATGGATGATAGTACCTACACCCCAATGGTCTAAACAACACTCTCCCAGC
The DNA here is from genome assembly GCA_947044365.1 of Petrosia ficiformis. Lineage (NCBI taxonomy): Eukaryota > Metazoa > Porifera > Demospongiae > Haplosclerida > Petrosiidae > Petrosia > Petrosia ficiformis. Next base: position 7,531,225 of record OX345642.1, read on the forward strand.
AGAACTTCCAACACTTCAACCCAACTGATTGGCACACTAGTACCTGTGCAGCCAACATCCGCAGAACTTCCAACACTTGAACCCAACTGATAGGTACACAAGTACCTGTGTATTAACATCTGCAGAACTTCCTACACTTGACCCAACCGATAGGCACACAAGTACCTGTGCATCCAACATCTCTGAAGGGAAGATGGCACTAACACAAAGTGTGTCAGCACAACTGTCCCAGCAGAACTTCCTACACTTCAACCCAACCGATAGGTACACAAGTACCTGTGCATGCAACATCCGCAGAACTTCCAACAATTCAACCCAACCGATAGGCAGGCACACAAGTACCTGTGCATCCAACATCCACAGAACTTCCAACACTTCAACCCAACCGATAGGTACACAAGTACCTGTGCATCCAACATCCGCAGAACTTCCAACACTTCAACACAACCAATAGGCAGGCACACAAGTACCTGGGTGGCTAACTTGTCTGAAAGATGGTATAGCATACTGTGTGTAGCACAGCACTTCCAGCAGCAGAACTTCCAACACATCAACCCAACTGATAGGCAGGCACACAAGTACCTGTGTGGCCAACATGCGCAGAACTTCCAACACTTCAACCCAACCGATAGGTACACAAGTACCTGTGCATCCAACATCCGCAGAACTTCCAACACTTCAACCCAACCGATAGGTACAATAGTACCTATGCATTCAACATCCACAGAACTTCCAACACTTCAACCCAACCGATAGGCAGGCACACAAGTACCTGTGTGGCCAACATGCGCAGAACTTCCAACACTTCAACCCAATCGATAGGTACACAAGTACTTGTGCAGCCAACATCCGCAGAACTTCCAACACTTCAACCCAACCGATAGGTACAATAGTACCTATGCATCCAACATCCACAGAACTTCCAACACTTCAACCCAACCGATAGGCAGGCACACAACTACCTGTGTGGCCAACATGCGCAGAACTTCCAACACTGCAACCCAATCGATAGGTACACAAGTACCTGTGCATCCTGTGCATCCAACATCCGCAGAACTTCCAACACTTCAACCCAATCGATAGGTACACAAGTACCTGTGCATCCAACATCCGCAGAACTTCCAACACTTCAACCCAACCGATAGGTACAATAGTACCTATGCATTCAACATCCACAGAACTTCCAACACTTCAACCCAACCGATAGGCAGGTACACAAGTACCTGTGTGGCCAACATGCGCAGAACTTCCAACACTTCAACCCAATCGATAGGTACACAAGTACCTGTGCAGCCAACATCCGCAGAACTTCCAACACTTCAACCCAACCGATAGGTACAATAGTACCTATGCATCCAACATCCACAGAACTTCCAACACTTCAACCCAACCGATAGGCAGGCACACAACTACCTGTGTGGCCAACATGCGCAGAACTTCCAACACTTCAACCCAATCGATAGGTACACAAGTACCTGTGCATCCTGTGCATCCAACATCCGCAGAACTTCCAACACTTCAACCCAATCGATAGGTACACAAGTACCTGTGCATCCAACATCCGCAGAACTTCCAACACTTCAACCCAACCGATAGGTACAATAGTACCTATGCATTCAACATCCACAGAACTTCCAACACTTCAACCCAACCGATAGGCAGGTACACAAGTACCTGTGTGGCCAACATGCGCAGAACTTCCAACACTTCAACCCAATCGATAGGTACACAAGTACCTGTGCAGCCAACATCCGCAGAACTTCCAACACTTCAACCCAACCGATAGGTACAATAGTACCTATGCATCCAACATCCACAGAACTTCCAACACTTCAACCCAACCGATAGGCAGGCACACAACTACCTGTGTGGCCAACATGCGCTGAACTTCCAACACTGCAACCCAATCGATAGGTACACAAGTACCTGTGCATCCTGTGCATCCAACATCTGCAGAACTTCCAACACTTCAACCCAATCGATAGGTACACAAGTACCTGTGCATCCAACATCCGCAGAACTTCCAACACTTCAACCCAACCGATAGGCAGGCACACAAGTACCTGTGTGGCCAACTTCTCCGAAGGGAAGAGAATACTTACACACAAGTGTAAACACAACTTGCCCAATACAACTCCCAACATACTCTGACAGACTATATGAACAACAATTTAGTCTGAACCTACACCTCTATAATATAGCACTGCCTCCACTTGTGACAACTGTGGTTACAACAAAACCAACCGGTAGGCACACAAGGAAGCCAACATCTCTGGATGGATGATAGTCCGACACACAATGGTCTAAACAATGCTCTCCCTCCAGAACTTCCAACACTTCAAACCAACCGATATGCAGGCACACAAGTAGTACCTGTGCAGCCAACTTGTCTGAAGGGAAGATGGCACAAACATACAGTGTGTTAGCAAAACTCTCCCAACACATCAAACCAACCGATAGACACTGGAGTACCTGTGCAGCCAACATTTCTGAAGGGAAGATGGTACTAACATTCAGTGTGTTAGCAGCAAATCTCTCCCAACACATCAAACCAACCGATAGATACTGGAGTACCTGTGTATCCAACATCTTCAGAAGTTCTAACCCTTCAACCCAACTGATAGGCACACAAGTACCTGTGCATCCAACATCCACAGGACTTCCAAAACTTCAACCCAACTGATAGGCACACACGTACCTGTACATGCAACATCCACAGAACTTCCAACACTTCAACCCAACCGATAGGCAGGCACACAAGTATATCAGTGGCCAACATGCGCAGAACTTCCAACACTTCAACCCAATCGATAGGTACACAAGTACCTGTGCATCTAACATCCGCAGAACTTCCAACACTTCAACCCAACCGATAGGCAGGCACACAAGTACCTGTGTGGCCAACATGCACAGAACTTCCAACACTTCAACCCAACCGATAGGTACACAAGTACCTGTGCATCCAACATCCGCAGAACTTCCAACACTTCAACCCAACCGATAGGCAGGCACACAAGTAACTGTGTGGCCAACATGCGCAGAACTTCCAACACTTCAACCCAATCGATCGGTACACTATGCGCAGAACTTCCAACACTTCAACCCAATTGATAGGTACACAAGTACCTGTTCATCCAACATCCGCAGAACTTCCAACACTTCAGCCCAACCGATAGGCAGGCACACAAGTACCTGTGTGGCCAACTTCTCCGAAGGGAAGAGAATACTTACACACAAGTGTAAACACAACTTGCCCAATACAACTCCCAACATACTCTGACAGACTATATGAACAACAATTTAGTCTGAACATACACCTCTACAATATAGCACTACCTCCACTTGTGACAACTGTGTTTACAACAAAACCAACCGGTAGGCACACAAGGAAGCCAACATCTCTGGATGGATGATAGTCCGACACACAACGGTCTAAACAACGCTCTCCCTCCAGAACTTCCAACACTTCAAAACCAACCGATATGCAGGCACACAAGTACCCTTGTGGCCAACATGCGCAGAACTTCCAACACTTCAACCCAATCGATAGGTACACAAGTACCTGTGCATCCAACATCCGCAGAACTTCCAACACTTCAATCGAACCGATAGGAACACAAGTACCTGTGCATCGAACATCGACAAAACTTCCAACACTTCAACCCAACCGATAGGTACACAAGTACCTGTGCATCCAACATCCCCAGAACTTCCAACACTTCAACCCAACCGATAGGCAGGCACACAAGTACCCATGTGGCCAACATGCGCAGAACTTCCAACACTTCAACCCAATCGATAGGTACACAAGTACCTATGCATCCAACATCCGCAGAACTTCCAACACTTCAATCGAACCGATAGGAACACAAGTACCTGTGCATCGAACATCGACAGAACTTCCAACACTTCAACCCAATCGATAGGTACACAAGTACCTGTGCATCCAACATCCGCAGAACTTCCAACACTTCAACCCAATCGATAGGTACACAAGTACCTATGCAGCCAACATCCGCAGAACTTTCAACACTTCAACCCAACCGATAGGCAGGCACACAAGTACCCAAGTCGGTACACTATGCGCAGAACTTCCAACACTTCAACCCAATCGATCGGTACACTATGCGCAGAACTTCCAACACTTCAACCCAATCGATAGGTACAAAAGTACCTGTGCATCCAACATCCGCAGAACTTCCAATACTTCGACCCAACCGATAGGCAGGCACACAAGTACCCATGGGGCCAACATGCGCAGAACTTCCAACACTTCAAACCAATCGATCGGTACACTATGCGCAAAACTTCCAACACTTCAACCCAACCGATAGGTACAATAGTACCTATGCATCCAACATCCACAGAACTTCCAACACTTCAACCCAACCGATAGGCAGGCACACAAGTACCTGTGTGGCCAACATCCGCAGAACTTCCAACACTTCAACCCAACCGATAGGCAGGCACACAAGTACCTGTGTGGCCAACATGCGCAGAACTTCCAACACTTCAATCCAACCGATAGGTACACAAGTACCTGTGCATCCAACATCCGCAGAACTTCCAACACTTCAACCCAACTGATAGGCAGGCACACAAGTACCTGTGTGGCCAACATCCGCAGAACTTCCAACACTTCAACCCAACCGATAGGCAGGCACACAAGTACCTGTGTGGCCAACATGCGCAGAACTTCCAACACTTCAACCCAACCGATAGGTACACAAGTACCTGTGCATCCAACATCCGCAGAACTTCCAACACTTCAACCCAACCGATAGGCAGGCACACAAGTACCCATGTGGCCAACATGCGCAGAACTTCCAATACTTCAACCCAATCGATAGGTACACAAGTACCTGTGCATCCAACATCCGCAGAACTTCCAACACTTCAACCCAGTCGATAGGTACACAAGTACCTATGCAGCCAACATCCGCAGAACTTTCAACACTTCAACCCAACCGATAGGCAGGCACACAAGTACCCAAGTCGGTACACTATGCGCAGAACTTCCAACACTTCAACCCAATCGATCGGTACACTATGCGCAGAACTTCCAACACTTCAACCCAATCGATAGGTACAAAAGTACCTGTGCATCCAACATCCGCAGAACTTCCAATACTTCGACCCAACCGATAGGCAGGCACACAAGTACCCATGGGGCCAACATGCGCAGAACTTCCAACACTTCAAACCAATCGATCGAAACACTATGCGCAGAACTTCCAACACTTCAGCCCAATTGATAGGCACACAAGTACCTGTTCATCCAACATCCGCAGAACTTCCAACACTTCAGCCCAACCGATAGGCAGGCACACAAGTACCTGTGTGGCCAACTTCTCCGAACGGAAGAGAATACTTACACACAAGTGTAAACACAACTTGCCCAATACAACTCCCAACATACTCTGACAGACTATATGAACAATTTAGTCTGAACATACACCTCTATAATATAGCACTACCTCCACTTGTGACAACTGTGTTTACAACAAAACCAACCGGTAGGCACACAAGGAAGCCAACATCTCTGGATGGATGATAGTCCGACACACAATGGTCTAAACAACGCTCTCCCTCCAGAACTTCCAACACTTCAAAACCAACCGATATGCAGGCACACAAGTACCTGTGTGGCCAACATGCGCAGAACTTCCAACACTGCAACCCAATCGATAAGTACACAAGTACCTGTGCAGCCAACATCCGCAGAACTTCCAACACTTCAACCCAACCGATAGGCAGGCACACAAGTACCTGTGTGGCCAACATGCGCAGAACTTCCAACACTGCAACCCAATCGATAAGTACACAAGTACCTGTGCAGCCAACATCCGCAGAACTTGCAACACTTCAACCCAACCGATAGGCAGGCACACAAGTACCTGTGTGGCCAACATGCGCAGAACTTCCAACACTTCAACCCAACCGATAGGTACACAAGTACCTGTGCATCCTGTGCATCCAACATCCGCAGAACTTCCAACACTTCAACCCAACCGATAGGCAGGCACACAAGTACCCAAGTCGGTACACAATGTGCAGAACTTCCAACACTTCAACCCAATCGATAGGTAAAAAAGTACCTGTGCATCCAACATCCGCAGAACTTCCAATACTTCGACCCAACCGATAGGCAGGCACACAAGTACCCATGGGGCCAACATGCGCAGAACTTCCAACACTTCAAACCAATCGATCGGTACACTATGCGCAGAACTTCCAACACTTCAACCCAATCGATAGGTACACAAGTACCTGTGCATCCAACATCCGCAGAACTTCCAACACTTCAACCCAGTCGATAGGTACACAAGTACCTATGCAGCCAACATCCGCAGAACTTTCAACACTTCAACCCAACCGATAGGCAGGCACACAAGTACCCAAGTCGGTACACTATGCGCAGAACTTCCAACACTTCAACCCAATCGATCGGTACACTATGCGCAGAACTTCCAACACTTCAACCCAATCGATAGGTACAAAAGTACCTGTGCATCCAACATCCGCAGAACTTCCAATACTTCGACCCAACCGATAGGCAGGCACACAAGTACCCATGGGGCCAACATGCGCAGAACTTCCAACACTTCAAACCAATCGATCGAAACACTATGCGCAGAACTTCCAACACTTCAGTCCAATTGATAGGTACACAAGTACCTGTTCATCCAACATCCGCAGAACTTCCAACACTTCAGCCCAACCGATAGGCAGGCACACAAGTACCTGTGTGGCCAACTTCTCCGAACGGAAGAGAATACTTACACACAAGTGTAAACACAACTTGCCCAATACAACTCCCAACATACTCTGACAGACTATATGAACAATTTAGTCTGAACATACACCTCTATAATATAGCACTACCTCCACTTGTGACAACTGTGTTTACAACAAAACCAACCGGTAGGCACACAAGGAAGCCAACATCTCTGGATGGATGATAGTCCGACACACAACGGTCTAAACAACGCTCTCCCTCCAGAACTTCCAACACCTCAAAACCAACCGATATGCAGGCACACAAGTACCTGTGTGGCCAACATGCGCAGAACTTCCAACACTGCAACCCAATCGATAAGTACACAAGTACCTGTGCAGCCAACATCCGCAGAACTTCCAACACTTCAACCCAACCGATAGGCAGGCACACAAGTACCTGTGTGGCCAACATGCGCAGAACTTCCAACACTGCAACCCAATCGATAAGTACACAAGTACCTGTGCAGCCAACATCCGCAGAACTTGCAACACTTCAACCCAACCGATAGGCAGGCACACAAGTACCTGTGTGGCCAACATGCGCAGAACTTCCAACACTTCAACCCAACCGATAGGTACACAAGTACCTGTGCATCCTGTGCATCCAACATCCGCAGAACTTCCAACACTTCAACCCAACCGATAGGCAGGCACACAAGTACCCAAGTCGGTACACAATGCGCAGAACTTCCAACACTTCAACCCAATCGATAGGTAAAAAAGTACCTGTGCATCCAACATCCGCAGAACTTCCAATACTTCGACCCAACAGATAGGCAGGCACACAAGTACCCATGGGGCCAACATGCGCAGAACTTCCAACACTTCAACCCAATCGATCGGTACACTATGCGCAGAACTTCCAACACTTCAACCCAATTGATAGGTACACAAGTACCTGTTCATCCAACATCCGCAGAACTTCCAACACTTCAGCCCAACCGATAGGCAGGCAAACAAGTACCTGTGTGGCCAACTTCTCCGAAGGGAAGAGAATACTTACACACAAGTGTAAACACAACTTGCCCAATATAACTCCCAACATACTCTGACAGACTGTATGAACAACAATTTAGTCTGAACATACACCTCTATAATATAGCACTACCTCCACTTGTGACAACAGGGTTTACAACAAAACCAACCGGTAGGCACACAAGGAAGCCAACATCTCTGGATGGATGATAGTCCGACACACAACGGTCTAAACAACGCTCTCCCTCCAGAACTTCCAACACTTCAAAACCAACCGATATGCAGGCACACAAGTAGTACCTGTGCAGCCAACTTGTCTGAAGGGAAGATGGCACTAACATACAGTGTGTTAGCAAAACTCTCCCAACACATCAAACCAACCGATAGACACTGGAGTACCTGTGCAGCCAACATTTCTGAAGAGAAGATGGTACTAACATTCAGTGTGTTAGCAGCAAATCACTCCCAACACATCAAACCAACTGATAGACACAGGAGTACCTGTGCATCCAACATCTTCAGAAGTTCCAACCCTTCAACCCAACTGATAGGCACACAAGTACCTGTGCATCCAACAGCCACAGGACTTCCAACACTTCAACCCAACCGATAGGTACACAAGTACCTGTACATCCAACATCAGCAGAACTTCCAACACTTCAACCCAACCGATAGGCAGGCACACAAGTACCCATGTGGCCAACATGCGCAGAACTTCCAACACTTCAACCCAATCGATAGGTACACAAGTACCTGTGCATCCAACATCCGCAGAACTTCCAACACTTCAATCGAACCGATAGGAACACAAGTACCTGTGCATCGAACATCGACAGAACTTCCAACACTTCAACCCAACCGATAGGTACACAAGTACCTGTGCATCCAACATCCGCAGAACTTCCAACACTTCAACCCAACTGATAGGTACAATAGTACCTGTGCATCCAACATCCGTAGAACTTCCAACACTTCAATCGAACCAATAGGAACACAAGTACCTGTGCATCGAACATCGACAGAACTTCCAACACTTCAACCCAACCAATAGGCAGGCACACAAGTAACTGTGTGGCCAACATGCGCAGAACTTCCAACACTTCAACCCAATCGATCGGTACACTATGCTCAGAACTTCCAACACTTCAACCCAATCGATAGGTACACAAGTACCTATGCAGCCAACATCCGCAGAACTTCCAACACTTCAACCCAACCGATAGGCAGGCACACAAGTACCCATGTGGCCGACATGCGCAGAACTTCCAACACTTCAACCCAATCGATAGGTACACAAGTACCTGTGCATCCAACATCCGCAGAACTTCCAACACTTCAATCGAACCGATAGGAACACAAGTACCTGTGCATCGAACATCGACAGAACTTCCAACACTTCAACCCAACCGATAGGTACACAAGTACCTGTGCATCCAACATCCGCAGAACTTCCAACACTTCAACCCAACCGATAGTACAATAGTACCTGTGCATCCAACATCCGCAGTACTTCCAACACTTCAATCGAACCGATAGGAACACAAGTACCTGTGCATCGAGCATCGACAGAACTTCCAACACTTCAACCCAATCGATAGGTACGCAAGTACCTATGCAGCCGACATCCGCAGAACTTCCAACACTTCAACCCAACCGATAGGCAGGCACACAAGTACCCATGTGGCCAACATGCGCAGAACTTCCAACACTTCAACCCAATCGATCGGTACACTATGCTCAGAACTTCCAATACTTCAACCCAATCGATAGGTACACAAGTACCTATGCAGCCAACATCCGCAGAACTTCCAACACTTCAACCCAACCGATAGGCAGGCACACAAGTACCCATGTGGCCAACATGCGCAGAACTTCCAACACTTCAACCCAATCGATAGGTACACAAGTACCTGTGCATCCAACATCCGCAGAACTTCCAACACTTCAATCGAACCGATAGGAACACAAGTACCTGTGCATCGAACATCGACAGAACTTCCAACACTTCAACCCAACCGATAGGTACACAAGTACCTGTGCATCCAACATCCGCAGAACTTCCAACACTTCAACCCAACCGATAGTACAATAGTACCTGTGCATCCAACATCCGCAGTACTTCCAACACTTCAATCGAACCAATAGGAACACAAGTACCTGTGCATCGAGCATCGACAGAACTTCCAACACTTCAACCCAATCGATAGGTACACAAGTACCTATGCAGCCGACATCCGCAAAACTTCCAACACTTCAACCCAACCGATAGGCAGGCACACAAGTACCCATGTGGCCAACATGCGCAGAACTTCCAACACTTCAACCCAATCGATAGGTACACTAGTACCTGTGCATCCAACATCCGCAGAACTTCCAACACTTCAATCGAACCGATAGGAACACAAGTACCTGTGCATCGAACATCGACAGAACTTCCAACACTTCAACCCAATCGATAGGTACACAAGTACCTATGCAGCCGACATCCGCAGAACTTCCAACACTTCAACCCAACCGATAGTACACAAGTAACTGCGTGGCCAACATGCGCAGAACTTCCAACACTTCAACCCAATCGATAGGTACACAAGTACCTATGCAGCATACATCCGCAGAACTTCCAACACTTCAACCTAACCGATAGGCAGGCACACAAGTACCCATGTGGCCAACATGCGCAGAACTTCCAACACTTCAACCCAATCGATAGGTACACTAGTACCTGTGCATCCAACATCCGCAGAACTTCCAACACTTCAATCGAACGATAGGAACACAAGTACCTGTGCATCGAACATCGACAGAACTTCCAACACTTCAACCCAACCGATAGGTACACAAGTACCTGTGCATCCAACATCCGCAGAACTTCCAACACTTCAACCCAACCGATAGTACACAAGTACCTGTGCATCCAACATCCACAGAACTTCCAACACTTCAATCGAACCGATAGGAACACAAAAACCTGTGCATCGAGCATCGACAGAACTTCCAACACTTCAACCCAATCGATAGGTACACAAGTACCTATGCAGCCGACATCCGCAGAACTTCCAACACTTCAACCCAACCGATAGGCAGGCACACAAGTAACTGTGTGGCCAACATGCGCAGAACTTCCAACACTTCAACCCAATCGATCGGTACACTATGCGCAGAACTTCCAACACTTCAACCCAATCGATAGGTACACAAGTACCTGTTCCTCCAACATCCGCAGAACTTCCAACACTTCAGCCCAACCGATAGGCAGGCACACAAGTACCTGTGTGGCCAACTTCTCCGAAGGGAAGAGAATACTTACACACAAGTGTAAACACAACTTGCCCAATACAACTCCCAACACACTCTGACAGACTATATGAACAACAATTTAGTCTGAACATACACCTCTATAATATAGCACTACCTCCACTTGTGACAACTGTGTTTACAACAAAACTAACCGGTAGGCACACAAGGAAGCCAACATCTCTGGATGGATGATAGTCCGACACACAACGGTCTAAACAACGCTCTCCCTCCAGAACTTCCAACACTTCAAACCAACCGATATGCAGGCACACAAGTAGTACCTGTGCAGCCAACTTGTCTGAAGGGAAGATGGCACTAACATACAGTGTGTTAGCAAAACTCTCCCAACACATCAAACCAACCGATAGACACTGGAGTACCTGTGCATCCAACATCTTCAGAAGTTCCAACCCTTCAACCCAACTGATAGGCACACAAGTACCTGTGCAACCAACATCCACAGGACTTCCAACACCTCAACCCAATCGATCGGTACACTATGCGCAGAACTTCCAACACTTCAACCCAATCGATAGGTACACAAGTACCTGTTCATCCAACATCCGCAGAACTTCCAACACTTCAACCCAACCGATAGGCAGGCACACAAGTACCTGTGTGGCCAACTTCTCCGAAGGGAAGAGAATACTTACACACAAGTGTAAACACAACTTGCCCAAGACAACTCCCAACATACTCTGACAGACTATATGAACAACAATTTACTCTGAACCTACACCTCTATAATATAGCACTACCTCCACTTGTGACAACTGTGTTTACAACAAAACTAACCGGTAGGCACAGAAGGAAGCCAACATCTCTGGATGGATGATAGTCCGACACACAACGGTCTAAACAACGCTCTCCCTCCAGAACTTCCAACACTTCAAACCAACCGATATGCAGGCACACAAGTAGTACCTGTGCATCCAACTTGTCTGAAGGGAAGATGGCACTAACATACAGTGTGTTAGTAAAACTCTCCCAACACATCAAACCAACCGATAGACACTGGAGTACCTGTGCATCCAACATCTTCAGAAGTTCCAACCCTTCAACCCAACTGATAGGCACACAAGTACCTGTGCATCCAACTTCCACAGGACTTCCAACACTTCAACCCAACTGATAGGCCCACACGTACCTGTACATCCAACATCCGCAGAACTTCCAACACTTCAACCCAACCGATAGGCAGGCACACAAGTACATCTGTGGCCAACATGTGCAGAACTTCCAACACTTCAACCCAACCGATAGGCAGGCACACACAACTTCTCCGAAGGGAAGAGAATACTTACACAGAAGTATAAACACAACTTGCCCAATACAACTCCCAACATACTCTGACAGACAGTATGAACAACAATTTAGTCTGAACCTACACCTCTATAATATAGCACTACCTCCACTTGTGACAACTGTGTTTACAACAAAACCAACCGGTAGGCACACAAGGAAGCCAACATCTCTGGATGGATGATAGTCCGACACACAACGGTCTAACAACGCTCTCCCTCCAGAACTTCCAACACTTGAAACCAACCGATATGCAGGCACACAAGTAGTACCTGTGCAGCTAACTTGTCTGAAGGGAAGATGGCACTAATATACAGTGTGTTAGCAAAACTCTCCCAACACATTAAACCAACCGATAGACACTGGAGTACCTGTGCAGCTGAAGGGAAGATGGTACTAACATACAGTGTGTTAGCAGCAAATCTCTCCCAACACATCAAACCGACCGATAGACACTGAGTGCATCCAACATCCACAGGACTTCCAACACTTCAACCCAACTGATAGGCACACTAGTATCTGTGCATCCAACATGCGTAGAACTTCCAACACTTCAACCCAACCGATAGGCACACAAGCACCTGTGCAGCCAACATCTCCAAATTGAAGATAATACTCACACACAAGTGTAAACACAACTTGCCCAACACAACTCCCAACATACTCAGACAGACTATATGAACAACAATTTAGTCTGAACCTACACCTCTATAATATAGTACTACCTCCACTTGTGACAACTGTGTTTACAACAAAACCATCCAGCACACAATGAATCCAACATCTCTGGATGGATGATAGTTCGACACACAATTGGTCTAAACAACGCTCTCCCTCCAGAACTTCCAACACTTCAAACCAACCGATATGCAGGCACACAAGTAGTACCTGTACAGCCAACTTGTCTGAAGGGAAGATGGTACTAACATACAGTGTGTTAGCACAACACTCCCAGCAGAACTTCCTACACTTCAACCCAACCGATGGGCACACAAGTACCTGTGCATCCAACATTTCTGAAGGGAAGATGGTACTAACATACAGTGAGTTAGCAGCAAATCTTTCCCAACACTTCAACCCAACTGATAGGCACACAAGTACCTGTGCATCCAACATCCGTAGAACTTCCAACACTTCAACCCAACCGATTGGCACACTAGTACCTGTGCATCCAACATCCGTAGAACTTCCAACACTTCAACCCAACCGATTGGCACACTAGTACCTGTGCATCCAACATCCGTAGAACTTCCAACACTTCAACCCAACCGATTGGCACACTAGTACCTGTGCATCCAACATCCGTTGAACTTGCAACACTTCAACCCAACCGATTGGCACACTAGTACCTGTGCATCCAACATCCGTAGAACTTCCAACACTTCAACCCAACCGATTGGCACACTAGTACCTGTGCATCCAACATCCGTTGAACTTGCAACACTTCAACCCAACCGATTGGCACACTAGTACCTGTGCATCCAACATCCGTAGAACTTCCAACACTTCAACCCAACCGATTGGCACACAAGAACCTGTGCAGCCAACATCTCCGAAGGGAAGATAATACTTACACACAAGTGTAAACAAAACTTGCCCAACACATCTCCCAACATACTCTGACAGACTATATGAACAACAATTTAGTCTGAACCTACACCTTTATAATATAGTACTACCTCCACTTGTGACAACTGTGTTTACAACAAACCAACCGGTAGGCACGCAAGGAACCCAGCATCTCTGGATGGATGATAGTCCGACACACAACGGTCTAAACAACGCTCTCCCTCCAGAACTTCCAACACTTCAAACCAACCGATATGCAGGCACACAAGTAGTACCTGTGCAGCCAACTTATCTGAAGTACTAACATACAGTGTGTTAGCACAACTCTCCCAGCAGAACTTCCTACACTTCAACCCAACCGATAGGTACACTGCATCCAACATCTCTGAAGGGAAGATGGCACTAACATACAGTGTGTTAGGAAAACTCTCCCAACACACAAACCAACCGATAGACACTGGAGTACCTGTGAAGCCAACATTTCTGAAGGGAAGATCGTACTCACACACAGTGTGCGAGACCACTCATAGCAGAACTTCCAACCCTTCAACCCAACTGATTGCCAGTCACACAAGTACCTGGGTGGCCAACTTGTCTGAAAGATGGTATAGCATACTGTGTGTTAGCACAACTCTTCCAGCAGCAGAATTTCCAACACTTCAACCTAACTCATAGGCAGGCACACAAGTACCTGTGCATCCAACATCCGTAGAACTTCCAACACTTCAACCCAACCGATTGTCACACAAGCACCTGTGCAGCCAACATCTCCGAAGGGAAGAAAATTCTATCATAATTTGACTTTTTACCCTGAACTATAGCCTTTGTACTGATTTTTCATTGCAAAATGAATTATTTGAGATTGAGCCGAAACTGTTCCTAGAGTTAGATAATGATGTCCTTAATATTATGTTTCCAAAGTTGTTTTGTTCAATTATATTATGTGTTAGAACCGTGAGCGTTTTAATATTCTATCAAAATTTCAATTTTTACCTTGAACTATAGCCTTTGTACTGATTTTTCATTGCAAAATGTATGATTTCAGATTGAGCAGTAACTGTTCCTAGAGTTAGATAATAATGTCCTTTGGCTTGTAAAATTATGTGGTTATTTTTGAAGATGAGATTGTTATAATTAAAAATTGGTAAGGAAATGCTGATTAGGCTTCTTGTCTCAGAAATATCGATTGAACCCATATTACTGCACTTGTAATTCAAACTATGATAGTAACTTTAACACTTTCGTAACGCACTCTTAACACTATTATAATACAGTTTTTGCACATCTTTAACACATTTTTAACTCAATTTTAACTCATTGTGAATTCAATTACAACACACTTTTAAACATAATTATTCTTAATGCATTGTTAAACCTTTCCTAACTCATTCCTAACAATTATATCGCAATTTCATTGTGATTATATTGTGTTTATGATGCGATTAAAATGCAAATTATAATGCTATTTAAAGCAATGTTAATGGCAGGGTAGTAAAACATCAAGTATGGTGTTAGGGGGTGTGGCTTGGGGTCTAGGGTCAAGGGTGGTGTTAGGGGGTGTGGCTTGGGGTCTAGGGTCAAGGGTGGTGTTAGGGGGTGTGGCTTGGGGTCTAGGGTCAAGGGTGGTGTTAGGGGGTGTGGCTTGGGGTCTAGGGTCAAGGGTGGTGTTAGGGGGTGTGGCTTGGGGTCTAGGGTCAAGGGTGGTGTTAGGGGGTGTGGCTTGGGGTCTAGGGTCAAGGGTGGTGTTAGGGGGTGTGGCTTGGGGTCTAGGGTCAAGGGTGGTGTTAGGGGGTGTGGCTTGGGGTCTAGGGTCAAGGGTGGTGTTAGGGGGTGTGGCTTGGGGTCTAGGGTCAAGGGTGGTGTTAGGGGGTGTGGCTTGGGGTCTAGGGTCAAGGGTGGTGTTAGGGGGTGTGGCTTGGGGTCTAGGTCAAGGGTGGTGTTAGGGGGTGTGGCTTGGGGTCTAGGGTCAAGGGTGGTGTTAGGGGGTGTGGCTTGGGGTCTAGGGTCAAGGGTGGTGTTAGGGGGTGTGGCTTGGGGTCTAGGGTCAAGGGTGGTGTTAGGGGGTGTGGCTTGGGGTCTAGGGTCAAGGGTGGTGTTAGGGGGTGTGGCTTGGGGTCTAGGGTCAAGGGTGGTGTTAGGGGGTGTGGCTTGGGGTCTAGGGTCAAGGGTGGTGTTAGGGGGTGTGGCTTGGGGTCTAGGGTCAAGGGTGGTGTTAGGGGGTGTGGCTTGGGGTCTAGGGTCAAGGGTGGTGTTAGGGGGTGTGGCTTGGGGTCTAGGGTCAAGGGTGGGGTTTAGGGACATAACATCTTCACGCAAAAAAATGGTCTTCACACACACAAAAACATTCTGTGACAGTGACAGTTAACTGAATGGAAAAGCTCACCCAAAACTAATAGGTGCATTCCTGGCTGAAAACTTGAGAAAATAAAAATTTGAATGACATCGCATCCTTCTTGACAACATCAAAAAGTGCATGATATGACTGGTGGGTTCTAAAGTGCAATGACATCGCATCCATCTTGTCAACATCAAAAAGTGCAGGTACATGACTCATGGGTTCTAAGAAAGCATGAGGTCAGAACAGTTCAACATAAATACAGGGGAAGGACAGAGCAGAGTGAGAGAGAAAAAAATGTGAAGAATACTGTGTGTGTGATAATGTCTGACTTACCAGATGAACCCGTCGATGTTGTAGTCCACAAACAGATTTTCCAAGGCATAAGGAGAGACGACATACACCTCATACCTTGTGGAGAGCTGATCAAAAGGTTCAAGTTGCTGGAACTATATGACAACAGTACCTTGAGTCGCAGGAGAATGAAGATGGGCATTGTCACATGCCTAGCACTGCCAGCAGAAATTTCAATTCTGAGAAAAGAAAAGATCATATCGTCAAGCACTAACAGGTGCGTACTGATGGACAAAAACAGTGCAGAAAGATACATTGAAGCCATTCTCAAAAGCAGAGGGGTATCTGTTGACAGCTTGCAACAAAATGTAACGAAAGAACCCCTCCACACTGCTCCTGATCACACAACAGAAAACATGGACACAACTGGTACTGATATTGAGCAGGCAGACATCGTATCCGAGGGCAATTCACTCCGGGAAGACCAAAGCCTTGCAGTTGAAGTCATTTCGGACTCAGAGACCGTCACACATTCGTCTCCCATCCAAAAACATCCACCAGGACCACACAGTGTGATCAGCGAAGACGACGGAAGTCACACTGCAATTAATGATATGGAAGTAGTGCCTTGGATTTCTGATGTAGAAACTTCAATTAAACAAGCATCTACAAAAGGCAGCACGAGAGGCCGCAAGGGTACTCCTCCATTGCCCGAGGACCTCATGAAAGAGATCGAAGGACTGGACACTTTCTATGCAGCTCCTTTCAATCACGAGAGGAAAGGAAAGCCTCTGAGTAGTATAACGTTAAACAAAACCAAAGAACAGATACTCTGTGAGCTTTGAATTTTTTAAAGCATTTTTTAGAATTTTAGAAGCCTGTTGTATAACCCCCACATTAATATCCTTCTTTCTCTATTCCTTTCCAAAGATTTTTTTGAGTACTGCAAAAGAACGGAGGAAACTTTACAATTTGGCCTCGTTCTGGACAAAGCCTTGCTAGACAAATTCCTGCTATTCATGAGAGAGGAAAAAAACTCCACTCCGGGAACACTGTGTTGTTACTGTCAGGCACTCGTACGGGCAGTAAAATATGCCGACAAAGGAGAGAAAACAACACAGTTACAAAATCTCCACAGGTACATCAGTGTATTCCAAAAGGAGGCAGAGCTCAACAGAGATAAGTCCTGGGAGGAACTAAAAGCCAAAGGACGTTGGCTATCGTGGTAAGTATTTGTTTGTTGTTTTTTTTTTTAGTCTGACAATCAGACTTCTGATGGGGCAATTCAGATACATGTGTTGTTATACAGCCATTCTGTTTTCGTGTAGGAAGGAAGTCTTGGAGGTCCTCGCACAGTTGAACGATGACTACAACTCGTCCACTGATTTGGAGAGGATCAAACTTTCCCGATCACTTCTTGTTGTGTTAGTGTACACGGCCATTCCTCCGGGACGTGGAAGGGAATACAGAGAATTGCACTTCAAGATTCACGAGAGTGAAATAACGGGACCTTACGAAAGCAGATTGCACAAAAACATTTTGCACTTTTCACCTTACGAGGGGAAGGCCATAATGTACATTACCGATCACAAGACAGGACATTCAACTGGACCACAAATGATCTCTTGTCCTGATGACAGCTGCTTCATGAACGTCCTGTCAGACTACCTCTTACGCTATCGCAACAAGATACCAAACAGTTCGAAATCAACCCTTCTCTTTCTGGTGAGTTCCACGCACGTACATGTACATGTGTGACTGTCAACTATTTGTCTGATTTGTCGTGAATGACACTCGCCTTGTTTCTCTCTCTCTCTCTCTTTCTCTCTAGGATGATAACGGTGGATGCTATGATTCCAAGAATTGGACTAAATACATTCAATCAATATTCTACAAGTACACGGGAGTTGGTGGAGTATCAATACATGCATTGCGATCGTCGTTTGTCACATTTGCCGGCAACGAATCGACGGAAGCAGTGATGGAAAGTATTGCCGTGGCAATGCGACACTCTAGAAGATATCAGCAGGACATCTACGACAAGAGGACCATCAACGAAAGAGTGAAACCAGGTGTCCACTTTGCTTCAAAACAAGTCCTGCAAGCACTACGTCGTCCACCGCCAGCCATAGATGTAACATCACCAAAGAAAATGTGCAAAAGCTTAGAGGATATCAGTGACGAGGACTCAGATGATCCAACAAGCTCAAATGTCGTCGTTCCCGGAGAAAGTGTTGCCATGATTGCCAACGATTCAACTGAGAGATGTCCAAAGTTAATTTTTGCAAAAGTCCTTGAGATAAATGCCACAACAAAAACGGCACTATTAAACGAATTAGTGGAGACATTTCCCGGATACTATCGTCTCAAGATCGCTTCAAACAGGTGGGAAGAAAAACTCTCTTGTTTGATTACAGGTATTGACTTGGTGTACTCACGTGAGCACAGGGCATATGAACTCAGGACTCCTCTTGACGATATCACCCAAATACAAACACTCCAGTGAACCTGCATTAAATGTAACATATATATATATATATATATATATTAATGCTAAATAATTATTTTAATCTTGGTTTTCATATCATTATTATAACTATGATCATAATAATTATTGACAATTAATTAATTATAATAAATATATATATTTAATAATTATATATTATATATATATATATATGTATATATATATATATATATATATGTATATAATATATATATATATATATATATAATATTATATATATATATATATATATATATATATATATATATATGTTTGTCATCACTATAACGATTATTTTATTATCGTAATTATTGTATATATATATTATATATAATTATATTATATATAATTATATATATATATATATATAATTATTATAATTATCACATACCTCATTATTACTTACAACGATTCAGACAACCCGCGACGCTGGTTCTCTCCATTTACACTGGGTCTAAATTTCACTGAAGCTAGTGCTATTGTAGGGTTTCCCCTACAGACTACTCAGATTCAACTTCTGGATGAAGCAACTTTTAGCATAGAGCTCACGTGATGTGTTAAATCTAGGCCCAGCATTTCAATTAAACGTGGTGTAAATTTTTCTATGACATGGATACGAGCATGGAGAGCTTCAAGCGTGTCATTGAAGGTACATGTAAATGTGTATGATAAATGCTTCAATAGTTACTAGTTCATATGTGTATATATATATATATATATAATGTAATTGCATATAAAAAGTATATACATATATATATATATAATTATGGAGTACTCTATTTGTGTAGTACCAACAGTGATGCATTTCTGTAGTATATATATATATTATATTATATATAATTATATATATATATATATATATAATTATAATTATATATATATATATAATTATATATATTATGGAATACCTTTTCTAGCTACTAATTATATACATACATGTATACTATAATATAGAGTTTTGTATAAGATGCATTAATTACTATTTTAGCACCTGACAATCATTACCACTGCAACATGTATAATTATATATATATATATAACAGTTTCTCATAATACAGAGTGAAAATTATAGATAATTATTGTAGCTAAGTAAAATTGTATATCTCATGTCACAATTCATCATTCAGTTTTCATTTGTTATTCATTCTTTACCCCAGAATATCCACAACGAAATGCTTCTCAAATATTTCCATTATTAATAAAGATTCTGGAATTATCGAGTACTCTACCGGTTGACCATGAATTCATGTGTCATCTTGTAGAAAATTTGTCTGCTAGTGTACAAGTATTAAGAGGTGAGCCTAACACTAGCAATGGAAGTAGAACTGGTACAAGTAGCTCCACCAGCATCATACCCTCTTCCGTGAGAAAGTCAATGCCTAGCTCTGTGCCTGTACCATCAAATTCTAGGTCTGCATTGTCTAACTCAGCATTACCTACGACTAGTCGTAGGAGAGCATGTGATGATGGGGAAGAGGGTTCTAGTGGGCATTCTAATCGGCCAAAGCGTCGTAGAATGAGAAGTGATGCCATTTCAAATGCTGGTGGACAGTCTACACGTACCACTAGGTCTGTTGACAGTGACATTTGTGCAATTAAGAATGTCACCATTCCATCTACATGGAAACCCGAATGTCCAGAAAAAAAGGGACATCTTTTGATAAGGGTGACAGAATGTGCTTCTGAAAACTCTGATATTCCAGGAGCTGTTGGAATTAAACACGACCTTCCAGCTGTGACTAACCCGACAAACGTCACTGCTGTTAGGGAAGAATTGGATAAGCTATACAATGCTGCTTCATCCAAAGTGGTTCGGTATTCTATGCTAAAAAATCAGTGTGACGTACAATGTTACTATGGCATAGGTAGAGTCATGAATGAGTTGATAAACAAGTCTGCACATCTACACAGTTTTATCAACAGGGCTAAATACGGAGAATCATATCAACCACACCCTACAGACCCCAATTTATTACAGTTGTGCAGTAAGCCAACAACTGTAGTAAGTATTGCAGAGGGTGACGTTAGCATTCTCGATAAGCTGGCAGGACACTGCATGAAACGCAGGAAAACAGATGTACTGAGTTCACTGGGCGGGTGTGTAACACCTGACTGTCAACTCTGTCCCACGCTGAAGCGTAGATGGGAACAAACTGGTGTACTTCGGTACCACACCGAAGAGACATGCCAGTCTGGTAATGTAGCCATGTGTGCGGCATCAATGAAGTACAAGAACACTAGCAAGTCTTCGCTTCATGAATGTCTATTATTTGCTCGATTGTGTCCTCCCAACACCAAGCTTGCCAAAGGTGTTTGTGGTATTCCAGCTAGTGTCGTTGTAAAAGATCTGGTAGATCTGTGCAGGCTTGGGACACAGAGTGACCGAATGTACCTGTGTCGTGATATGGACTTTGTAATAAACGGTGGAAATGATGCTCTCAGTGCCATCCATTTTGTGGATGGGGACTCAGGGTTTATTGTGACAGACAAATTTGCAGATCTGCAAAAGTATAGCCAATATGGCAGTGCAGTGCATTTCACAAATGGTGTTTCTGAAACATGGATTCCATTTCGTGAAGCATTTCACGATGCTGTTGAAATATCCCATAAATTTGTGGTGTCAGAGCATCCTTCATGTAGGCACCCAATTAGTCATGACCTCGGCAGCGTAGGACACTGGAGTGCAATGGCTACACTCCACTCAGCTAAAAAGGTGTACGTACATGTAGTGGACGACAAAAGCATTCATCTACCTGACGGTCGTCTCATTGTTACAATCATTGTCCAAAGAGAGAATGATCTGTGGGAGCCTTTAGCCTTGCAGGTTATCAGAAATGGTGTGTCCTTCTTGACAGAAGAAGGACGCAAGGAAGCACCAAGTGAGTACAAAGTTGCTGAGGTGTTTGCAGAAAAAAATGGGAAAGGCTTGTATGCCATTCCAAAACACCTCCTCGAGTTTACTGATGAGCCTTTAAATGACAAGAAACAAATAGAAATGTGTAAGTTTACCCAATGCCTAAAAGCAAATCATGCTACAAAATGTAGATTTGCTGACTGTATGCCATGGAAACTTCGTAGTTTACATTTGGATTTTAATCAGAAACAACTGATTGTCTGTCATAATAGCCAGCAGTTGCATGTGACTAGATCTAAAGCCAACATTCACCAGTCCATGGTGTTTGTGGCTGAAAGTACCATTCCTAATGCAGGATGTGGTCTTTTCTTAAGACCACATAGTACTGAAATGTACTTCAGAGCTAGGGATACTCTCTGCTTGTACAGCAGAGAGACCCTGACAGAAGAGCAGATTCAAAATATTTCCAATCCAGATTACATACTAGAAGTACGTGACTCAATGTTTGTAGATGCAAGTGTGTTTCATGGGTGGAATTTGGGTCGGTTTGTTAATCAAGGTGGTTTACTTGAAGGGCTTAAACAGTTAGCAACTGACTTTGCCCTGGGACATTTTCACCTTGATTCTGCTGAGAAAGTTGCTGAAAGTTTTTGCAATGTTATTTATTCACAGAAGGGAAACACAGTTGTGATAAATGTGAAGGACAAAGTCCTCCATTGTAACACTAACAACACTGCAAAAGAGCTTTTTGTTAACTATGGTCTGGATAATTACTGGGTGAAATGTATATCAGAGAGAGACAGTGCTTCAATGGATCCGGAGAGTAGAGACGAATTGTCTCAGCTTGTGAGATTCATTGTTGCCACTAATAAACGTAGTGGTCATTTGCAGCTTAACCACACTTATAGTGATGCTCAGGTAGAACAACTTGTTGATATATGTCCAAGTGTCTGCCCTGTGCAATGTACATGAATTCACTCCCAGACCAATTCATACTGGTCATATGCTTATAGAAGCACGGTATTGTGCATACCTGTTTCACGCTTTCAATTTGTTTCCAAACAGGAAACATGATCCCTGTCCCATCTGGTGACAGTGGATTATCTCCCAGACCAATTCATACTGGTCATATGCTTATAGAAGCACGGTATTGTGCATACCTGTTTCACGCTTTCAATTTGTTTCCAAACAGGAAACATGATCCCTGTCCCATCTGGTGACAGTGGATTATCGCTTTTTTGGCCTAGCGTAAGGGACGCCTCCTCGTGGTCTAGGCTGGTAACTTCTACTTGTAATGTAGAAGGCTAAAGGTCCCTTGAAGATTTCTAAAAGAAATATAGTCAAAAACAGTTAGTTAATCTACATGTAGACTTGAAAATTATGTTCACTCTACTTACATACAATTGTAGACACACAGATGTCACAGCAAGGTTGTACGTCAGAGCTGAAGGACTGTGTGGAGCTCAGATGAAGAAAGAGTTTATCAAGTGTCATATGATCCAGGCTGTTAACAATTATTATAACTTTATTTTTTGTTCTACACAAAACAACAATTGTACTTACATATCGATAAGGTATGCATCATAATTAATGGAGTAATGTAATTAAGAAATGTTATTTTAATTTTGTACTTCATTTAGTCATTTAAATGTTTGTAAGCTAATCATAATTATGGATTGTATCTTGTTTGTAAAGACACTATTTTTGAGTGATAAACATCTAGTATAGTGACATATCCAATAAATGTTTTAACCAATTCTACATTTAAGTGGGAATTATGAGATGATAACATATCAAATAATCAATCAAGCTACATAGGCATGTTTAATGGGTTGAGATGTGAATGTCTGAACACACTCTGAGTGAGCAAATGCTATTAACAACATTTTACATATGTTGAATGTAATATTACATTAAAACAGGAAGAAATGGGTGTAACTAAAAATCCATCCGCTGTAGCTAAAACGAATCTGAACACAACAACTCAATTAACAATACTGAAAGTTGTGTCGGCTCTGTAGTTTTCTATCTGTTGCAATGTTAATCAGTCTGTTGTACAAAACTGTAGGCGTTCACATGAGCTCCACCCTAACTTGCAACACATACATGTAAATACATACTTTCCATCAATGCCATACTAATCACAATACAAAACTATTACCCACAGAATTAGATAGAAAAAAATAGCTAGAATGGTTAGTAGAGCTATTTGGAGGTGGCTTCCTGTATCAAAACCCCAATGATTGCAGCAAAAACCCATAAGGACATATGTCCCTTGATTTTTCCATGTTTACATTGCCATTTTTGATCACTGGGGTGCCAGGTTGATGTTTGTGGAATACATATATGCAATGCATTCTACCATTTATCTATTTTTGAAATTAAAGAAAGAGACATATTTCAGGGACATAGATTCTATATAGATGTTACAATACACATATAGGGCAAGGGCAGCCACTCCCCTCTTTCAGACAGTTTTGGCGGGCTGATGGATATTGAAATTGCCTTGTTTAAACCCTCTGATCTCCTATCTGGAAGATCTTTCAGGGTTAATGTAACCAGTTTAACTGGTTGTAACCAACCTCACCTGAGGTTGTAAAGGCAATACAGACAACGGCAGGTCTCTTACACTCACTGGTCTTGACTGACCTTACAGAGTGAAAGCAATCTCTTGATGAGATTGTAGAGACAATTGTGGTAGATCTATTGTCCCTTTATGCTCTTTGATATTTGTCATTCAGAGCAACAGCAACCATTTTAGGTTGTAAGGGACATTGTTATGGTGGTGCAGGTCAGCCATTTTGAAGTTCTTGGTATTTACAACCACCAGTGTAATAGTAGATATGTCAAGGATTGGAGTTCATCTTGGTAAGTTTTGAATAAAGTGAGGGGGATGTACTGTATGTTGTGAGAACATTTGATTGTAATCTACGTAATTGCCTTGTTTAAACCCTCTGATCTCAAGATCTTTCAGGGTTAATGTAACCAGTTTAACTGGTTGTAACATACCTCATCTGAGGTTGTAAAGGCAATACAGAGCACAGCAGGTCTCTTACACTCACTGGTCTTGATTGACCTTACAGAGTGAAAGCAATCTCTTGATGAGAATTGTAGAGGCATTGTTCCTTTATGCTCTTTGATATTTGTCATTCAGAGCAACAGCAACCATTTTAGATTGTAAGGGACATTGTTTTGGTGGTGCATGTCAGCCATTTTAAAGTTCTTGTTTCAGTAAGTCACATGTTTACCCACTGTAATAGGAGCTGTAATAGATATGTCAAAGAATGAAGTTCATTTTGGATAATTCTACTTAAAGTGAGGGTGATGTACTGTATGTTGTGAGAACATTTGATTATAAGCCACGTAATTGCCTTGTTTAAACCCTCTGATCTCAAGATCTTTCAGGGTTAATGTAACCAGTTTAACTGGTTGTAACATACCTCATCTGAGGTTGTAAAGGCAATACAGAGCACAGCAGGTCTCTTACACTCACTGGTCTTGATTGACCTTACAGAGTGAAAACAATCTCTCGATGGGGATTGTAGAGACAATTGTGGTATTGTCCCTTTAATATCTGTCATTTAGAGCGACAGTATGTTTTTTAGGTTTTAACCATATTTATAGATATTTTCACTGAGATATACATGTATGCTGTGTTGTACAATATTCATAGCCAAGATGCCACCAAATTATGTCTCTAGAGAAGTGAATCAACAGATGACTCACCAATATGAATATCATTTAGAAGAAACCAGAGAAATTTTTCAACAGGTGAGTCAGCATTATTTAACCACAATTTTTTTAAACCAGTATCATAGCAATTATAGCACTTATGTTTGACAACCACATATTATTGTTGTGAAGTATAATATTTAAATTTGAACAAACCTTTAATATACAATACACAAGTATGAATATATAATACGTATTATACTTTTTAGTGTGTGACTCCATTAGAAATAATTGTAGGGAAACATGATGTATTCATGAATGAAATGTTAACTCTCTCTCTCTTTTTGTAAACAGAAGCTGTGTTATTAGTTAGCAATACAAACAAAAGAACTAACTTACTATTATATATAATATTTGCATATTTATACCTATTTTTTTAATTCTTGTACTTTCTCACAAAGATACTCTTTTTGTTTCTAAATCTTCAATGAAACACAAAGTATAAACATGCTCGCTACATTTTCTATTGTACATGAT
Source organism: Petrosia ficiformis (assembly GCA_947044365.1). Taxonomy (NCBI): domain Eukaryota; kingdom Metazoa; phylum Porifera; class Demospongiae; order Haplosclerida; family Petrosiidae; genus Petrosia; species Petrosia ficiformis. Next base: position 7,557,346 of record OX345642.1, read on the forward strand.
CTAGCAATAGTGACTGGATAATAATGAAAATTTTAAATGTCCCTGTGAAACTAAACACCCGAGTAATTAGTGACAATTGAACTCCAGGTTATGGAATGTAATGTGTCAATTGATGGCAGACAACACTTGATTCATATATTACGTGAAAATCTATGTGTTAATGTCCCCTGAGGAAACTTCACTTAACACATTATCATGTACAGAAATGGGATAGCAAAATCAATAATCCACAAACTAGACCGGGAGGGTATCAGAAACCAATAATCAATTTTATATACATACTGTGTGTATGTTGGGTAATGGTATAATTTGAGCATTAACATGATAATTTTTATAAGTATTAATTATATTATAATATTATGTAATCATTACTATTCTATACTTGTCTTCTTTTTTTTGACCATTTACGGGGTCTCTTCCTTCCTTCGCCACCTTCTCCTTTGTCATATGTTCCTTCCTGCTTCTTCCTTTTTTTTCTTTCTCTGTACTTTTTATTGATGTTTTTCTGTGATCAAAGCAAGTGCTTAGTAATTACTTTCCTTCCATAATGCTAATACTCATTGTTGACACTTACTCTAAAAAATACACTGTAATGATGAGAACAAAGTGTTCTTCTTGTTTTTTTATTGCAGTATTCTACGATGCATTTTTTCTTTTGTGTGTGTGATAGGTAAAATTTAAGTACAAACAGTATCATTACTTACCCAGCTGTGGTACATGTTTTTTTTAATATTTTCCTGCATATGCACATGTTAAAATTATATGACATAACTAAAAGTAAATTTACTCTTTACCTCTACTTTCTCCCAACATGGTTTACAAAACTACATGAGTAAGACAAAATGCATGAGTAAGACAAAATTACAACATAAATTAGGTTTTCATACACTGTTGTCTGTTGCCCTCTCACTACACTCCCTTCCAATGCAGAAAGGTTGGGCACATGTAAAGTGCTGCAAATAGAAATTAAACAGTTACTTGTGCAGTGAAAAATTGATTTATTGCATACATCGGAAGATCCAGATGAGAGTTCTTCCTGTGAAATTTAATGCATAATAATACTATAGCAATTGCTACTTGCGATACATTGATCTTATTTCCATTGCAGTGAAATGACAATAATATTACTTGAAATGAAAATATCTTACCTTCTCAATTTCTGTATCTGATTCAGTCTAATAATACAGAAGTAATTATGTATATAAAAGCACAATCTTCACTCTTTATTCATGATGGAATGAAACTAACCTTCACTTCTTTCTCTGCCATTCTTTGTTACAACACTAAATTTTGCAGGAAGTGCTAGTGCATTTATATATAGATAATTAATTATTGTTATTAAATAGTTGAAATATTTCCATGGAATTTTCAGTTAGATAGTCTTTATAGGTAATTAATCATTCTATGGTTTCAGCATGTCATGATAAATCATTTTGCATCACATGTGCAGAACGTGTTTGAGCGTTATAGTTAGCAATTTTAAATCATTATTAATAACAATGGAAAGGACAATGTGTACATTAAAAAAAATGACAAATAACGTATCAATAACAGTACATAGTATAGTCATTATTTTCTCATTAATTCTTGCCCACCATACATCGTATATACCACTTTGGAGAAAAGTACGTAGTACTCTCTTCCTACTCTTCCTTCTGTTTCTTTGATCATCAACTAAACAGTGAGAGAGGATGTCATATTATTAGTTGTGCATTAATCATAACTTCATTATTATATATTGCACAGTAGGAAGATATTAGGCTAGACCATTCCTCCTACAAAATTTTGTGTAAGTGGAGTTATATATGTACACGTACTTTGTATTCATTATTAGAAACTTCGGGTTCTAAGCCCCTCCCTCCTATGCCCAAGGTGCTTAGCAGGCATGCCTGCATAGGCACCTCAGCCACAAGAGGGAGGGAACCCTCCAAAAATTTGCACCCCATTTACTCCACTGACATAAATAAAAACCTAAGGTTGGGGGCTTGTGAATTTGTAGCACAAAGTTCTGGCTTATAAACAACTACACTCTCATCATTGTTGTGGGTTTCTAAAATATAGCCTCCTGTAGGGTGTTGTGGTTCAGATAACTATATTCATTTTAGACTTATTACACCTCCAAAATTCTAGCACACAGTTAAGCAGCATATTATACATGTAAATTATTACAAACAGGTAAGTACATATGTGTATATGTCACGTGGCTGGGCATGTAAGTAAGTACAAGCGTACATAATATAAAATACTTCTTTAATTAATTGCTTGTTACTAATAATTATTATGAAGTTGAATTTCTTTGATATTGCATGTACACCTTTATGATGAAGTTGAATTTCTTTGATATTGCATGTACACCTTTATGGTACAGTGGTAAAGCTTCATGATTAAACACCTATAAATTCAATTTCTCTGATCATGAAGGTGTTTACTTACAGCTAAAGGATGAAAGGAAATGGAATGCAATATTTAGACAGGGTATAAAAGACAAGCACAGTTTGAAAGTGTTCATTTATAGTCATGGCAGAAAAAGAATTACCTCAAGAAATCATAGAATTAATGAAGGAGAAGTGGAAGGAAATGAGTGATAAAGATATTAAAGAACCAGAAGCAAAAAAGCAGAGAACTGAAACAAAGCACAGAGAAGGTACCTGTAAGAACTGCAGTTGCTATAGATGTTGCCACCACGTATGGATCTGTGGGAAATGTAAATTAGAAAAAGAAAGATTTCATGTATGGCTAAACCAAGACAGACAAGAGAGAGAGAGGAGAGAGAGAGCAAGAGGTGGAGGTAGGAAAGGAGAGAAAAAAGACTAAATTTAAGTATTTTTTTACTATACATAAACAAATATTTTACTATACATATTTTACTATACATATTTTACTATACATATTTTACTATACATATTTTACTATACATATTTTACTATACATATTTTACTATACATATTTTACTATACATATTTTACTATACATATTTTACTATACATATTTTACTATACATATTTTACTATACATATTTTACTATACATACTTTACTATACATATTTTACTATACATATTTTACTATACATATTTTACTATACATATTTTACTATACATATTTTACTATACATAAACAAATATTTTATTATACATAAACAAATATTTTAGAATTAGTGTACTATAATTATAAAGTTAAATAATTATATTAGCTAAATAAGTTTTTAAAATAGGTTTTAACTTTTTCCTTTTTCTCTGCTTTTGTCAGTAAAATATTTTAATCTTAACATTAGTAAATTAATATGAAGCTGTTAAGCGGGAATGGGTGCATCCATTTAATAACAGGAGTAAGTGTGCATATATCACATGGCTGGGCTTTAATAGGACCTATATGCCCGTAAATGGTCGAAGAAGAGAAAACAACTTAGAATAATAATGTTTACATATAATATAATTAATATTTTTCTAACTTAGTAATAAAAATTATCATGTTAATGATACCATTACCCAACATACATACAGTATGTATGTAAAACTGATTATTGGTTTCTGATACCCTCCCAATCTGGTTTGTGGATTTTTGACTTTGCTATCCCATTTCTGTACATGATAATGTGTTAACTGAAGTTTCCTGAGGTGAGATTAACACATAGATTATCACATATTGTATGAATCAAGTGTTGTTCTCCTTCAATTAACACATTAAATTCCATAACAGGACACAAGGTTACGTGGCAATGGCTGGGCTTCAATAGGAACTATATGCAAACACAACGGGAATGCACACAGTTCACACATTTATGTATATATGAATACCAAGTTGTCCGTCCATGGTTAAGTGGGGATGGCTGGGCTTTAATAGGAACTATATGCACACAGTTAAGCAGTATAATAATACATGTAAATTATAACAAAGTACACATGTAAACAGCTGATCCTTACCCTTGTTCCCTTGTTCTTGGCAATAAGAAAGAATGAAGGCTCTATAAACCTTCCATTATCCTTAAGCAAGACTGATAGATAGACAGCTAGATAGAGAGATAGATAGATAGATAGATAGAGGAACGTCAAATAAATGAATGAATAAGAATTATTATTGCATGTGACATCAATCACATCCAGATGATTATTACAAACTACACATATAACAGGACACAAGGTTACGTGGCAATGGCTGGGCTTCAATAGGAACTATATGCAAACACAACGGGAATGCACACAGTTCACACATTTATGTATATATGAATACCAAGTTGTCCGTCCATGGTTAAGTGGGGATGGCTGGGCTTTAATAGGAACTATATGCACACAGTTAAGCAGTATAATAATACATGTAAATTATAAGAAAGTACACATGCAAACAGCTGATCCTTACCCTTGTTCCCTTGTTCTTGGCAATAAGAAAGAATGAAGGCTCTAGAAACCTTCCATTATCCTTAAGCAAGACTGATAGATAGACAGCTAGATAGAGAGATAGATAGATAGATAGATAGATAGATAGATAGATAGAGGAACGTCAAATAAATGAATGAATAAGAATTATTATTGCATGTGACATCAATCACATCCAGATGATTATTACAAACTACACATATAACAGGACACAAGGTTACGTGGCAATGGCTGGGCTTCAATAGGAACTATATGCAAACACAACGGGAATGCACACAGTTCACACATTTATGTATATATGAATACCAAGTTGTCCGTCCATGGTTAAGTGGGGATGGCTGGGCTTTAATAGGAACTATATGCACACAGTTAAGCAGTATAATAATACATGTAAATTATAACAAAGTACACATGCAAACAGCTGATCCTTACCCTTGTTCCCTTGTTCTTGGCAATAAGAAAGAATGAAGGCTCTATAAACCTTCCATTATCCTTAAGCAAGACTGATAGATAGACAGCTAGATAGAGAGATAGATAGATAGATAGATAGATAGATAGATAGATAGAGGAACGTCAAATAAATGAATGAATAAGAATTATTATTGCATGTGACATCAATCACATCCAGATGATTATTACAAACTACACATATAACAGGACACAAGGTTACGTGGCAATGGCTGGGCTTCAATAGGAACTATATGCAAACACAACGGGAATGCACACAGTTCACACATTTATGTATATATGAATACCAAGTTGTCCGTCCATGGTTAAGTGGGGATGGCTGGGCTTTAATAGGAACTATATGCACACAGTTAAGCAGTATAATAATACATGTAAATTATAACAAAGTACACATGCAAACAGCTGATCCTTACCCTTGTTCCCTTGTTCTTGGCAATAAGAAAGAATGAAGGCTCTATAAATTATCCTTAAGCAAGACTGATAGATAGACAGCTAGATAGAGAGATAGATAGATAGATAGATAGATAGATAGATAGAGGAACGTCAAATAAATGAATGAATAAGAATTATTATTGCATGTGACATCAATCACATCCAGATGATTATTACAAACTACACATATAACAGGACACAAGGTTACGTGGCAATGGCTGGGCTTCAATAGGAACTATATGCAAACACAACGGGAATGCACACAGTTCACACATTTATGTATATATGAATACCAAGTTGTCCGTCCATGGTTAAGTGGGGATGGCTGGGCTTTAATAGGAACTATATGCACACAGTTAAGCAGTATAATAATACATGTAAATTATAACAAAGTACACATGCAAACAGCTGATCCTTACCCTTGTTCCCTTGTTCTTGGCAATAAGAAAGAATGAAGGCTCTATAAACCTTCCATTATCCTTAAGCAAGACTGATAGATAGACAGCTAGATAGAGAGATAGATAGATAGATAGATAGATAGATAGATAGATAGAGGAACGTCAAATAAATGAATGAATAAGAATTATTATTGCATGTGACATCAATCACATCCAGATGATTATTACAAACTACACATATAACAGGACACAAGGTTACGTGGCAATGGCTGGGCTTCAATAGGAACTATATGCAAACACAACGGGAATGCACACAGTTCACACATTTATGTATATATGAATACCAAGTTGTCCGTCCATGGTTAAGTGGGGATGGCTGGGCTTTAATAGGAACTATATGCACACAGTTAAGCAGTATAATAATACATGTAAATTATAACAAAGTACACATGCAAACAGCTGATCCTTACCCTTGTTCCCTTGTTCTTGGCAATAAGAAAGAATGAAGGCTCTATAAATTATCCTTAAGCAAGACTGATAGATAGACAGCTAGATAGAGAGATAGATAGATAGATAGATAGATAGATAGATAGAGGAACGTCAAATAAATGAATGAATAAGAATTATTATTGCATGTGACATCAATCACATCCAGATGATTATTACAAACTACACATATAACAGGACACAAGGTTACGTGGCAATGGCTGGGCTTCAATAGGAACTATATGCAAACACAACGGGAATGCACACAGTTCACACATTTATGTATATATGAATACCAAGTTGTCCGTCCATGGTTAAGTGGGGATGGCTGGGCTTTAATAGGAACTATATGCACACAGTTAAGCAGTATAATAATACATGTAAATTATAACAAAGTACACATGCAAACAGCTGATCCTTACCCTTGTTCCCTTGTTCTTGGCAATAAGAAAGAATGAAGGCTCTATAAATTATCCTTAAGCAAGACTGATAGATAGACAGCTAGATAGAGAGATAGATAGATAGATAGATAGATAGATAGATAGAGGAACGTCAAATAAATGAATGAATAAGAATTATTATTGCATGTGACATCAATCACATCCAGATGATTATTACAAACTACACATATAACAGGACACAAGGTTACGTGGCAATGGCTGGGCTTCAATAGGAACTATATGCAAACACAACGGGAATGCACACAGTTCACACATTTATGTATATATGAATACCAAGTTGTCCGTCCATGGTTAAGTGGGGATGGCTGGGCTTTAATAGGAACTATATGCACACAGTTAAGCAGTATAATAATACATGTAAATTATAACAAAGTACACATGCAAACAGCTGATCCTTACCCTTGTTCCCTTGTTCTTGGCAATAAGAAAGAATGAAGGCTCTATAAACCTTCCATTATCCTTAAGCAAGACTGATAGATAGACAGCTAGATAGAGAGATAGATAGATAGATAGATAGATAGATAGATAGATAGAGGAACGTCAAATAAATGAATGAATAAGAATTATTATTGCATGTGACATCAATCACATCCAGATGATTATTACAAACTACACATATAACAGGACACAAGGTTACGTGGCAATGGCTGGGCTTCAATAGGAACTATATGCAAACACAACGGGAATGCACACAGTTCACACATTTATGTATATATGAATACCAAGTTGTCCGTCCATGGTTAAGTGGGGATGGCTGGGCTTTAATAGGAACTATATGCACACAGTTAAGCAGTATAATAATACATGTAAATTATAACAAAGTACACATGCAAACAGCTGATCCTTACCCTTGTTCCCTTGTTCTTGGCAATAAGAAAGAATGAAGGCTCTATAAATTATCCTTAAGCAAGACTGATAGATAGACAGCTAGATAGAGAGATAGATAGATAGATAGATAGATAGATAGATAGAGGAACGTCAAATAAATGAATGAATAAGAATTATTATTGCATGTGACATCAATCACATCCAGATGATTATTACAAACTACACATATAACAGGACACAAGGTTACGTGGCAATGGCTGGGCTTCAATAGGAACTATATGCAAACACAACGGGAATGCACACAGTTCACACATTTATGTATATATGAATACCAAGTTGTCCGTCCATGGTTAAGTGGGGATGGCTGGGCTTTAATAGGAACTATATGCACACAGTTAAGCAGTATAATAATACATGTAAATTATAACAAAGTACACATGCAAACAGCTGATCCTTACCCTTGTTCCCTTGTTCTTGGCAATAAGAAAGAATGAAGGCTCTATAAATTATCCTTAAGCAAGACTGATAGATAGACAGCTAGATAGAGAGATAGATAGATAGATAGATAGATAGATAGATAGAGGAACGTCAAATAAATGAATGAATAAGAATTATTATTGCATGTGACATCAATCACATCCAGATGATTATTACAAACTACACATATAACAGGACACAAGGTTACGTGGCAATGGCTGGGCTTCAATAGGAACTATATGCAAACACAACGGGAATGCACACAGTTCACACATTTATGTATATATGAATACCAAGTTGTCCGTCCATGGTTAAGTGGGGATGGCTGGGCTTTAATAGGAACTATATGCACACAGTTAAGCAGTATAATAATACATGTAAATTATAACAAAGTACACATGCAAACAGCTGATCCTTACCCTTGTTCCCTTGTTCTTGGCAATAAGAAAGAATGAAGGCTCTATAAATTATCCTTAAGCAAGACTGATAGATAGACAGCTAGATAGAGAGATAGATAGATAGATAGATAGATAGATAGATAGAGGAACGTCAAATAAATGAATGAATAAGAATTATTATTGCATGTGACATCAATCACATCCAGATGATTATTACAAACTACACATATAACAGGACACAAGGTTACGTGGCAATGGCTGGGCTTCAATAGGAACTATATGCAAACACAACGGGAATGCACACAGTTCACACATTTATGTATATATGAATACCAAGTTGTCCGTCCATGGTTAAGTGGGGATGGCTGGGCTTTAATAGGAACTATATGCACACAGTTAAGCAGTATAATAATACATGTAAATTATAACAAAGTACACATGCAAACAGCTGATCCTTACCCTTGTTCCCTTGTTCTTGGCAATAAGAAAGAATGAAGGCTCTATAAATTATCCTTAAGCAAGACTGATAGATAGACAGCTAGATAGAGAGATAGATAGATAGATAGATAGATAGATAGATAGATAGAGGAACGTCAAATAAATGAATGAATAAGAATTATTATTGCATGTGACATCAATCACATCCAGATGATTATTACAAACTACACATATAACAGGACACAAGGTTACGTGGCAATGGCTGGGCTTCAATAGGAACTATATGCAAACACAACGGGAATGCACACAGTTCACACATTTATGTATATATGAATACCAAGTTGTCCGTCCATGGTTAAGTGGGGATGGCTGGGCTTTAATAGGAACTATATGCACACAGTTAAGCAGTATAATAATACATGTAAATTATAACAAAGTACACATGCAAACAGCTGATCCTTACCCTTGTTCCCTTGTTCTTGGCAATAAGAAAGAATGAAGGCTCTATAAATTATCCTTAAGCAAGACTGATAGATAGACAGCTAGATAGAGAGATAGATAGATAGATAGATAGATAGATAGATAGAGGAACGTCAAATAAATGAATGAATAAGAATTATTATTGCATGTGACATCAATCACATCCAGATGATTATTACAAACTACACATATAACAGGACACAAGGTTACGTGGCAATGGCTGGGCTTCAATAGGAACTATATGCAAACACAACGGGAATGCACACAGTTCACACATTTATGTACAAGTTGTCCGTCCATGGTTAAGTGGGGATGGCTGGGCTTTAATAGGAACTATATGCACACAGTTAAGCAGTATAATAATACATGTAAATTATAACAAAGTACACATGCAAACAGCTGATCCTTACCCTTGTTCCCTTGTTCTTGGCAATAAGAAAGAATGAAGGCTCTATAAATTATCCTTAAGCAAGACTGATAGATAGACAGCTAGATAGAGAGATAGATAGATAGATAGATAGATAGATAGATAGAGGAACGTCAAATAAATGAATGAATAAGAATTATTATTGCATGTGACATCAATCACATCCAGATGATTATTACAAACTACACATATAACAGGACACAAGGTTACGTGGCAATGGCTGGGCTTCAATAGGAACTATATGCAAACACAACGGGAATGCACACAGTTCACACATTTATGTATATATGAATACCAAGTTGTCCGTCCATGGTTAAGTGGGGATGGCTGGGCTTTAATAGGAACTATATGCACACAGTTAAGCAGTATAATAATACATGTAAATTATAACAAAGTACACATGCAAACAGCTGATCCTTACCCTTGTTCCCTTGTTCTTGGCAATAAGAAAGAATGAAGGCTCTATAACCTTCCATTATCCTTAAGCAAGACTGATAGATAGACAGCTAGATAGAGAGATAGATAGATAGATAGATAGATAGATAGATAGATAGAGGAACGTCAAATAAATGAATGAATAAGAATTATTATTGCATGTGACATCAATCACATCCAGATGATTATTACAAACTACACATATAACAGGACACAAGGTTACGTGGCAATGGCTGGGCTTCAATAGGAACTATATGCAAACACAACGGGAATGCACACAGTTCACACATTTATGTATATATGAATACCAAGTTGTCCGTCCATGGTTAAGTGGGGATGGCTGGGCTTTAATAGGAACTATATGCACACAGTTAAGCAGTATAATAATACATGTAAATTATAACAAAGTACACATGCAAACAGCTGATCCTTACCCTTGTTCCCTTGTTCTTGGCAATAAGAAAGAATGAAGGCTCTATAAATTATCCTTAAGCAAGACTGATAGATAGACAGCTAGATAGAGAGATAGATAGATAGATAGATAGATAGATAGATAGAGGAACGTCAAATAAATGAATGAATAAGAATTATTATTGCATGTGACATCAATCACATCCAGATGATTATTACAAACTACACATATAACAGGACACAAGGTTACGTGGCAATGGCTGGGCTTCAATAGGAACTATATGCAAACACAACGGGAATGCACACAGTTCACACATTTATGTATATATGAATACCAAGTTGTCCCGTCCATGGTTAAGTGGGGATGGCTGGGCTTTAATAGGAACTATATGCACACAGTTAAGCAGTATAATAATACATGTAAATTATAACAAAGTACACATGCAAACAGCTGATCCTTACCCTTGTTCCCTTGTTCTTGGCAATAAGAAAGAATGAAGGCTCTATAAATTATCCTTAAGCAAGACTGATAGATAGACAGCTAGATAGAGAGATAGATAGATAGATAGATAGATAGATAGAGGAACGTCAAATAAATGAATGAATAAGAATTATTATTGCATGTGACATCAATCACATCCAGATGATTATTACAAACTACACATATAACAGGACACAAGGTTACGTGGCAATGGCTGGGCTTCAATAGGAACTATATGCAAACACAACGGGAATGCACACAGTTCACACATTTATGTATATATGAATACCAAGTTGTCCGTCCATGGTTAAGTGGGGATGGCTGGGCTTTAATAGGAACTATATGCACACAGTTAAGCAGTATAATAATACATGTAAATTATAACAAAGTACACATGTAAACAGCTGATCCTTACCCTTGTTCCCTTGTTCTTGGCAATAAGAAAGAATGAAGGCTCTATAAACCTTCCATTATCCTTAAGCAAGACTGATAGATAGACAGCTAGATAGAGAGATAGATAGATAGATAGATAGAGGAACGTCAAATAAATGAATGAATAAGAATTATTATTGCATGTGACATCAATCACATCCAGATGATTATTACAAACTACACATATAACAGGACACAAGGTTACGTGGCAATGGCTGGGCTTCAATAGGAACTATATGCAAACACAACGGGAATGCACACAGTTCACACATTTATGTATATATGAATACCAAGTTGTCCGTCCATGGTTAAGTGGGGATGGCTGGGCTTTAATAGGAACTATATGCACACAGTTAAGCAGTATAATAATACATGTAAATTATAAGAAAGTACACATGCAAACAGCTGATCCTTACCCTTGTTCCCTTGTTCTTGGCAATAAGAAAGAATGAAGGCTCTAGAAACCTTCCATTATCCTTAAGCAAGACTGATAGATAGACAGCTAGATAGAGAGATAGATAGATAGATAGATAGATAGATAGATAGATAGAGGAACGTCAAATAAATGAATGAATAAGAATTATTATTGCATGTGACATCAATCACATCCAGATGATTATTACAAACTACACATATAACAGGACACAAGGTTACGTGGCAATGGCTGGGCTTCAATAGGAACTATATGCAAACACAACGGGAATGCACACAGTTCACACATTTATGTATATATGAATACCAAGTTGTCCGTCCATGGTTAAGTGGGGATGGCTGGGCTTTAATAGGAACTATATGCACACAGTTAAGCAGTATAATAATACATGTAAATTATAACAAAGTACACATGCAAACAGCTGATCCTTACCCTTGTTCCCTTGTTCTTGGCAATAAGAAAGAATGAAGGCTCTATAAACCTTCCATTATCCTTAAGCAAGACTGATAGATAGACAGCTAGATAGAGAGATAGATAGATAGATAGATAGATAGATAGATAGATAGAGGAACGTCAAATAAATGAATGAATAAGAATTATTATTGCATGTGACATCAATCACATCCAGATGATTATTACAAACTACACATATAACAGGACACAAGGTTACGTGGCAATGGCTGGGCTTCAATAGGAACTATATGCAAACACAACGGGAATGCACACAGTTCACACATTTATGTATATATGAATACCAAGTTGTCCGTCCATGGTTAAGTGGGGATGGCTGGGCTTTAATAGGAACTATATGCACACAGTTAAGCAGTATAATAATACATGTAAATTATAACAAAGTACACATGCAAACAGCTGATCCTTACCCTTGTTCCCTTGTTCTTGGCAATAAGAAAGAATGAAGGCTCTATAAATTATCCTTAAGCAAGACTGATAGATAGACAGCTAGATAGAGAGATAGATAGATAGATAGATAGATAGATAGATAGAGGAACGTCAAATAAATGAATGAATAAGAATTATTATTGCATGTGACATCAATCACATCCAGATGATTATTACAAACTACACATATAACAGGACACAAGGTTACGTGGCAATGGCTGGGCTTCAATAGGAACTATATGCAAACACAACGGGAATGCACACAGTTCACACATTTATGTATATATGAATACCAAGTTGTCCGTCCATGGTTAAGTGGGGATGGCTGGGCTTTAATAGGAACTATATGCACACAGTTAAGCAGTATAATAATACATGTAAATTATAACAAAGTACACATGCAAACAGCTGATCCTTACCCTTGTTCCCTTGTTCTTGGCAATAAGAAAGAATGAAGGCTCTATAAACCTTCCATTATCCTTAAGCAAGACTGATAGATAGACAGCTAGATAGAGAGATAGATAGATAGATAGATAGATAGATAGATAGATAGAGGAACGTCAAATAAATGAATGAATAAGAATTATTATTGCATGTGACATCAATCACATCCAGATGATTATTACAAACTACACATATAACAGGACACAAGGTTACGTGGCAATGGCTGGGCTTCAATAGGAACTATATGCAAACACAACGGGAATGCACACAGTTCACACATTTATGTATATATGAATACCAAGTTGTCCGTCCATGGTTAAGTGGGGATGGCTGGGCTTTAATAGGAACTATATGCACACAGTTAAGCAGTATAATAATACATGTAAATTATAACAAAGTACACATGCAAACAGCTGATCCTTACCCTTGTTCCCTTGTTCTTGGCAATAAGAAAGAATGAAGGCTCTATAAATTATCCTTAAGCAAGACTGATAGATAGACAGCTAGATAGAGAGATAGATAGATAGATAGATAGATAGATAGATAGAGGAACGTCAAATAAATGAATGAATAAGAATTATTATTGCATGTGACATCAATCACATCCAGATGATTATTACAAACTACACATATAACAGGACACAAGGTTACGTGGCAATGGCTGGGCTTCAATAGGAACTATATGCAAACACAACGGGAATGCACACAGTTCACACATTTATGTATATATGAATACCAAGTTGTCCGTCCATGGTTAAGTGGGGATGGCTGGGCTTTAATAGGAACTATATGCACACAGTTAAGCAGTATAATAATACATGTAAATTATAAGAAAGTACACATGCAAACAGCTGATCCTTACCCTTGTTCCCTTGTTCTTGGCAATAAGAAAGAATGAAGGCTCTAGAAACCTTCCATTATCCTTAAGCAAGACTGATAGATAGACAGCTAGATAGAGAGATAGATAGATAGATAGATAGATAGATAGATAGATAGAGGAACGTCAAATAAATGAATGAATAAGAATTATTATTGCATGTGACATCAATCACATCCAGATGATTATTACAAACTACACATATAACAGGACACAAGGTTACGTGGCAATGGCTGGGCTTCAATAGGAACTATATGCAAACACAACGGGAATGCACACAGTTCACACATTTATGTATATATGAATACCAAGTTGTCCGTCCATGGTTAAGTGGGGATGGCTGGGCTTTAATAGGAACTATATGCACACAGTTAAGCAGTATAATAATACATGTAAATTATAACAAAGTACACATGCAAACAGCTGATCCTTACCCTTGTTCCCTTGTTCTTGGCAATAAGAAAGAATGAAGGCTCTATAAACCTTCCATTATCCTTAAGCAAGACTGATAGATAGACAGCTAGATAGAGAGATAGATAGATAGATAGATAGATAGATAGATAGATAGAGGAACGTCAAATAAATGAATGAATAAGAATTATTATTGCATGTGACATCAATCACATCCAGATGATTATTACAAACTACACATATAACAGGACACAAGGTTACGTGGCAATGGCTGGGCTTCAATAGGAACTATATGCAAACACAACGGGAATGCACACAGTTCACACATTTATGTATATATGAATACCAAGTTGTCCGTCCATGGTTAAGTGGGGATGGCTGGGCTTTAATAGGAACTATATGCACACAGTTAAGCAGTATAATAATACATGTAAATTATAACAAAGTACACATGCAAACAGCTGATCCTTACCCTTGTTCCCTTGTTCTTGGCAATAAGAAAGAATGAAGGCTCTATAAATTATCCTTAAGCAAGACTGATAGATAGACAGCTAGATAGAGAGATAGATAGATAGATAGATAGATAGATAGATAGAGGAACGTCAAATAAATGAATGAATAAGAATTATTATTGCATGTGACATCAATCACATCCAGATGATTATTACAAACTACACATATAACAGGACACAAGGTTACGTGGCAATGGCTGGGCTTCAATAGGAACTATATGCAAACACAACGGGAATGCACACAGTTCACACATTTATGTATATATGAATACCAAGTTGTCCGTCCATGGTTAAGTGGGGATGGCTGGGCTTTAATAGGAACTATATGCACACAGTTAAGCAGTATAATAATACATGTAAATTATAACAAAGTACACATGCAAACAGCTGATCCTTACCCTTGTTCCCTTGTTCTTGGCAATAAGAAAGAATGAAGGCTCTATAAACCTTCCATTATCCTTAAGCAAGACTGATAGATAGACAGCTAGATAGAGAGATAGATAGATAGATAGATAGATAGATAGATAGATAGAGGAACGTCAAATAAATGAATGAATAAGAATTATTATTGCATGTGACATCAATCACATCCAGATGATTATTACAAACTACACATATAACAGGACACAAGGTTACGTGGCAATGGCTGGGCTTCAATAGGAACTATATGCAAACACAACGGGAATGCACACAGTTCACACATTTATGTATATATGAATACCAAGTTGTCCGTCCATGGTTAAGTGGGGATGGCTGGGCTTTAATAGGAACTATATGCACACAGTTAAGCAGTATAATAATACATGTAAATTATAACAAAGTACACATGCAAACAGCTGATCCTTACCCTTGTTCCCTTGTTCTTGGCAATAAGAAAGAATGAAGGCTCTATAAATTATCCTTAAGCAAGACTGATAGATAGACAGCTAGATAGAGAGATAGATAGATAGATAGATAGATAGATAGATAGAGGAACGTCAAATAAATGAATGAATAAGAATTATTATTGCATGTGACATCAATCACATCCAGATGATTATTACAAACTACACATATAACAGGACACAAGGTTACGTGGCAATGGCTGGGCTTCAATAGGAACTATATGCAAACACAACGGGAATGCACACAGTTCACACATTTATGTATATATGAATACCAAGTTGTCCGTCCATGGTTAAGTGGGGATGGCTGGGCTTTAATAGGAACTATATGCACACAGTTAAGCAGTATAATAATACATGTAAATTATAACAAAGTACACATGCAAACAGCTGATCCTTACCCTTGTTCCCTTGTTCTTGGCAATAAGAAAGAATGAAGGCTCTATAAATTATCCTTAAGCAAGACTGATAGATAGACAGCTAGATAGAGAGATAGATAGATAGATAGATAGATAGATAGATAGAGGAACGTCAAATAAATGAATGAATAAGAATTATTATTGCATGTGACATCAATCACATCCAGATGATTATTACAAACTACACATATAACAGGACACAAGGTTACGTGGCAATGGCTGGGCTTCAATAGGAACTATATGCAAACACAACGGGAATGCACACAGTTCACACATTTATGTATATATGAATACCAAGTTGTCCGTCCATGGTTAAGTGGGGATGGCTGGGCTTTAATAGGAACTATATGCACACAGTTAAGCAGTATAATAATACATGTAAATTATAACAAAGTACACATGCAAACAGCTGATCCTTACCCTTGTTCCCTTGTTCTTGGCAATAAGAAAGAATGAAGGCTCTATAAATTATCCTTAAGCAAGACTGATAGATAGACAGCTAGATAGAGAGATAGATAGATAGATAGATAGATAGATAGATAGAGGAACGTCAAATAAATGAATGAATAAGAATTATTATTGCATGTGACATCAATCACATCCAGATGATTATTACAAACTACACATATAACAGGACACAAGGTTACGTGGCAATGGCTGGGCTTCAATAGGAACTATATGCAAACACAACGGGAATGCACACAGTTCACACATTTATGTATATATGAATACCAAGTTGTCCGTCCATGGTTAAGTGGGGATGGCTGGGCTTTAATAGGAACTATATGCACACAGTTAAGCAGTATAATAATACATGTAAATTATAACAAAGTACACATGCAAACAGCTGATCCTTACCCTTGTTCCCTTGTTCTTGGCAATAAGAAAGAATGAAGGCTCTATAAATTATCCTTAAGCAAGACTGATAGATAGACAGCTAGATAGAGAGATAGATAGATAGATAGATAGATAGATAGATAGAGGAACGTCAAATAAATGAATGAATAAGAATTATTATTGCATGTGACATCAATCACATCCAGATGATTATTACAAACTACACATATAACAGGACACAAGGTTACGTGGCAATGGCTGGGCTTCAATAGGAACTATATGCAAACACAACGGGAATGCACACAGTTCACACATTTATGTATATATGAATACCAAGTTGTCCGTCCATGGTTAAGTGGGGATGGCTGGGCTTTAATAGGAACTATATGCACACAGTTAAGCAGTATAATAATACATGTAAATTATAACAAAGTACACATGCAAACAGCTGATCCTTACCCTTGTTCCCTTGTTCTTGGCAATAAGAAAGAATGAAGGCTCTATAAATTATCCTTAAGCAAGACTGATAGATAGACAGCTAGATAGAGAGATAGATAGATAGATAGATAGATAGATAGATAGAGGAACGTCAAATAAATGAATGAATAAGAATTATTATTGCATGTGACATCAATCACATCCAGATGATTATTACAAACTACACATATAACAGGACACAAGGTTACGTGGCAATGGCTGGGCTTCAATAGGAACTATATGCAAACACAACGGGAATGCACACAGTTCACACATTTATGTATATATGAATACCAAGTTGTCCGTCCATGGTTAAGTGGGGATGGCTGGGCTTTAATAGGAACTATATGCACACAGTTAAGCAGTATAATAATACATGTAAATTATAACAAAGTACACATGCAAACAGCTGATCCTTACCCTTGTTCCCTTGTTCTTGGCAATAAGAAAGAATGAAGGCTCTATAAATTATCCTTAAGCAAGACTGATAGATAGACAGCTAGATAGAGAGATAGATAGATAGATAGATAGATAGATAGATAGAGGAACGTCAAATAAATGAATGAATAAGAATTATTATTGCATGTGACATCAATCACATCCAGATGATTATTACAAACTACACATATAACAGGACACAAGGTTACGTGGCAATGGCTGGGCTTCAATAGGAACTATATGCAAACACAACGGGAATGCACACAGTTCACACATTTATGTATATATGAATACCAAGTTGTCCGTCCATGGTTAAGTGGGGATGGCTGGGCTTTAATAGGAACTATATGCACACAGTTAAGCAGTATAATAATACATGTAAATTATAACAAAGTACACATGCAAACAGCTGATCCTTACCCTTGTTCCCTTGTTCTTGGCAATAAGAAAGAATGAAGGCTCTATAATTCCATTATCCTTAAGCAAGACTGATAGATAGACAGCTAGATAGAGAGATAGATAGATAGATAGATAGATAGATAGATAGATAGAGGAACGTCAAATAAATGAATGAATAAGAATTATTATTGCATGTGACATCAATCACATCCAGATGATTATTACAAACTACACATATAACAGGACACAAGGTTACGTGGCAATGGCTGGGCTTCAATAGGAACTATATGCAAACACAACGGGAATGCACACAGTTCACACATTTATGTATATATGAATACCAAGTTGTCCTGTTATTGTGAGTCGACCGGTAGGACTTCCGGATGTTGTTAATAGCATGGTGATTTTATAAATGATGTCAACTTTTTTTTATGGTACTTTCTGTACATATATATATATATACTTAGGTACTGGATAGAATGAAGGCCATAGCAGTGCCACGTGTGTAAACAAACCACATGTTTGTATATGATTAATTAACCTACGTAAACTAAAGTGTATAATACATTATGACATATATATATATAATTGACGATCACAATTTTGTGATTAGAATATCAGTAACAGTACACATAAACACTGACCTTAAATTCATCCTCCTTATTAAAGTTAGGGTGCGGTTAGTATCTGCTGCAACAAACTGCAATTAAAATTTTAATCAAAAAAATTCCAAAAATTTTGTTTTGTGTGTGTGATGCAGATAAAGCAAAAATAAGAAAAAAAGTATATAGTAACAGTACACAAGTTCTTTATGCTTTATGTACACATCATTCGATGAGTTGAATATAATTCAGAAAGGTCCCCTTAGACTGGTTTCTACACAAAGAAAGAGAAATGTGTGTCAGAACAAACAAAAAAAAAACTATATGTACACTGATTAAACAAACTAAATGCACATATATTATAATGCAATTTATGAGCTACGAACATTTATCTGCTTTGAGCACACAATCATGAAAGACTATATACTGGTGAGATTTTTGGAGAATGAAATGTATGGAAAGCATTAACAATCTGCCCAAATTACAAATATAATTATACATGCTCTTATGAAAAGCTGATTCTACTCTGATATAAAAAATTCACTTTCTTAAAATTAATGACAAATGAACTGTTTGTTATTAGTTGCCAAGCAACATACTAATGGACACAAAGAATTTCCAATTAGACTCTAGGGCTCAACCACAGCATGTAAACTGATTACATCATAGATATCATTATTACCACAACACAATATAGGCAATCTTGTAAGCTTGCTCTACTTGGTCTTGCAATTTCTTAGCCCTGCTCTTGCAGGTATTGCAGTTTTGCAGCCCCACTCTTGCACGCAAGAATGCAACAAAGGTTTATTTTGGTTAATTTGGGTTTATTTGGGTTTATTTCGGATTTTGGGTTTAGTGAGTCGGTTGCATGTTTAGGGTTTAGGGTTTAGGGTTTAGGGTTTAGGGTTTAGGGTTTTAGGGTTTAGGGTTTAGGGACATAACATCTTCACGCAAAAAAATGGTCTTCACACACACAAAAACATTCTGTGACAGTGACAGTTAACTGAATGGAAAAGCTCACCCAAAACTAATAGTTGTATTCCTGCCTGAAAACTTGAGAAAATAAAAATTTGAATGACATCGCATCCTTCTTGACAACATCAAAAAGTGCATGATATGACTGGTGGGTTCTAAAGTGCAATGACATCGCATCCATCTTGTCAACATCAAAAAGTGCAGGTACATGACTCATGGGTTCTAAGAAAGCATGAGGTCAGAACAGTTCAACATAAATACAGGGGAAGGACAGAGCAGAGTGAGAGAGAAAAAAATGTGAAGAATACTGTGTGTGTGATAATGTCTGACTTACCAGATGAACCCGTCGATGTTGTAGTCCACAAACAGATTTTCCAAGGCATAAGGAGAGACGACATACACCTCATACCTTGTGGAGAGCTGATCAAAAGGTTCAAGTTGCTGGAACTATATGACAACAGTACCTTGAGTCGCAGGAGAATGAAGATGGGCATTGTCACATGCCTAGCACTGCCAGCAGAAATTTCAATTCTGAGAAAAGAAAAGATCATATCGTCAAGCACTAACAGGTGCATACTGATGGACAAAAACAGTGCAGAAAGATACATTGAAGCCATTCTCAAAAGCAGAGGGGTATCTGTTGACAGCTTGCAACAAAATGTAACGAAAGAACCCCTCCACACTGCTCCTGATCACACAACAGAAAACATGGACACAACTGGTACTGATATTGAGCAGGCAGACATCGTATCCGAGGGCAATTCACTCCGGGAAGACCAAAGCCTTGCAGTTGAAGTCATTTCGGACTCAGAGACCGTCACACATTCGTCTCCCATTCAAAAACATCCACCAGGACCACACATTGTGATCAGCGAAGACGACGGAAGTCACACTGCAATTAATGATATGGAAGTAGTGCCTTGGATTTCTGATGTAGAAACTTCAACTAAACAAGCATCTACAAAAGGCAGCACGAGAGGCCGCAAGGGTACTCCTCCATTGCCCGAGGACCTCATGAAAAAGATCGAAGGACTGGACACTTTCTATGCAGCTCCTTTCAATCACGAGAGGAAAGGAAAGCCTCTGAGTAGTATAACGTTAAACAAAACCAAAGAACAGATACTCTGTGAGCTTTGAATTTTTTTTAGCATTTTTTTTAGAATTTTAGAAGCCTGTTGTATAACCCCCACATTAATATCCTTCTTTCTCTATTCCTTTCCAAAGATTTTTTTGAGTACTGCAAAAGAACGGAGGAAACGTTACAATTTGGCCTCGTTCTGGACAAAGCCTTGCTAGACAAATTCCTGCTATTCATGAGAGAGGAAAAAAACTCCACTCCGGGAACACTGTGTTGTTACTGTCAGGCACTCGTACGTGCAGTAAAATATGCCGACAAAGAAGAGAAAACAACACAGTTACAAAATCTCCACAGGTACATCAGTGTCTTCCAAAAGGAGGCAGAGCTCAACAGAGATAAGTCCTGGGAGGAACTAAAAGCCAAAGGACGTTGGCTATCGTGGTAAGTATTTGTTTGTTGTTTTTTTTTTTAGTCTGACAATCAGACTTCTGATGGGGCAATTCAGATACATGTGTTGTTATACAGCCATTCTGTTTTCGTGTAGGAAGGAAGTCTTGGAGGTCCTCGCACAGTTGAACGATGACTACAACTCGTCCACTGATTGGGAGAGGATCAAACTTTCCCGATCACTTCTTGTTGTGTTAGTGTACACGGCCATTCCTCCGGGACGTGGAAGGGAATACAGAGAATTGCACTTCAAGATTCACGAGAGTGAAATAACGGGACCTTACGAAAGCAGATTGCACAAAAACATTTTGCACTTTTCACCTTACGAGGGGAAGGCCATAATGTACATTACCGATCACAAGACAGGACATTCAACTGGACCACAAATGATCTCTTGTCCTGATGACAGCTACTTCATGAACGTCCTGTCAGACTACCTCTTACGCTATCGCAACAAGATACCAAACAGTTCGAAATCAACCATTCTCTTTCTGGTGAGTTCCACGCACGTACATGTACATGTGTGACTGTCAACTATTTGTCTGATTTGTCGTGAGTGACACTCGCCTTGTTTCTCTCTCTCTCTCTCTTTCTCTCTCTAGGATGATGACGGTGGATGCTATAATTCCAAGAATTGGACTAAATACATTCAATCAATATTCTACAAGTACACGGGAGTTGGTGGAGTATCAATACATGCATTGCGGTCGTCGTTTGTCACATTTGCCGGCAACGAATCGACGGAAGCAGTGATGGAAAGTATTGCCGTGGCAATGCGACACTCTAGAAGATATCAGCAGGACATCTACGACAAGAGGACCATCAACGAAAGAGTGAAACCAGGTGTCCACTTTGCTTCAAAACAAGTCCTGCAAGCACTACGTCGTCCACCGCCAGCCATAGATGTAACATCACCAAAGAAAATGTGCAAAAGCTTAGAGGATATCAGTGACGAGGACTCAGATGATCCAACAAGCTCAAATGTCGTCGTTCCCGGAGAAAGTGTTGCCATGATTGCCAACGATTCAACTGAGAGATGTCCAAAGTTAATTTTTGCAAAAGTCCTTGAGATAAATGCCACAACAAAAACGGCACTATTAAACGAATTAGTGGAGACATTTCCCGGATACTATCGTCTCAAGATCGCTTCAAACAGGTGGGAAGAAAAACTCTCTTGTTTGATTACAGGTATTGACTTGGTGTACTCACGTGAGCACAGGGCATATGAACTCAGGACTCCTCTTGACGATATCACCCAAATACAAACACTCCAGTGAACCTGCATTAAATGTAACATATATATATATATATATATATATTAATGCTAAATAATTATTTTAATCTTGGTTTTCATATCATTATTATAACTATGATCATAATAATTATTGACAATTAATTAATTATAATAAATATATATATTTAATAATTATATATTATATATATATATATATGTATATATATATATATATATATGTATATATATAATATATATATATAATATTATATATATATATATATATATATATATATATATATGTTTGTCATCACTATAACGATTATTTTATTATCGTAATTATTGTATATATATATTATATATAATTATATAATTATATTATATATATATATATATATATAATTATTATAATTATCACATACCTCATTATTACTTACAACGATTCAGACAACCCGCGACGCTGGTTCTCTCCATTTACACTGGGTCTAAATTTCACTGAAGCTAGTGCTATTGTAGGGTTTCCCCTACAGACTACTCAGATTCAACTTCTGGATGAAGCAACTTTTAGCATAGAGCTCACGTGATGTGTTAAATCTAGGCCCAGCATTTCAATTAAACGTGGTGTAAATTTTTCTATGACATGGATACGAGCATGGAGAGCTTCAAGCGTGTCATTGAAGGTACATGTAAATGTGTATGATAAATGCTTCAATAGTTACTAGTTCATATGTGTATATATATATATATATATAATGTAATTGCATATAAAAAGTATATACATATATATATATATATAATTATGGAGTACTCTATTTGTGTAGTACCAACAGTGATGCATTTCTGTAGTATATATATATATTATATATATATATATATATATATATATAATTATAATTATATATATATATAATTATATATATTATGGAATACCTTTTCTAGCTACTAATTATATACATACATGTATACTATAATATAGAGTTTTGTATAAGATGCATTAATTACTATTTTAGCACCTGACAATCATTACCACTGCAACATGTATAATTATATATATATATATAACAGTTTCTCATAATACAGAGTGAAAATTATAGATAATTATTGTAGCTAAGTAAAATTGTATATCTCATGTCACAATTCATCATTCAGTTTTCATTTGTTATTCATTCTTTACCCCAGAATATCCACAACGAAATGCTTCTCAAATATTTCCATTATTAATAAAGATTCTGGAATTATCGAGTACTCTACCGGTTGACCATGAATTCATGTGTCATCTTGTAGAAAATTTGTCTGCTAGTGTACAAGTATTAAGAGGTGAGCCTAACACTAGCAATGGAAGTAGAACTGGTACAAGTAGCTCCACCAGCATCATACCCTCTTCCGTGAGAAAGTCAATGCCTAGCTCTGTGCCTGTACCATCAAATTCTAGGTCTGCATTGTCTAACTCAGCATTACCTACGACTAGTCGTAGGAGAGCACGTGATGATGGGGAAGAGGGTTCTAGTGGGCATTCTAATCGGCCAAAGCGTCGTAGAATGAGAAGTGATGCCATTTCAAATGCTGGTGGACAGTCTACACGTACCACTAGGTCTGTTGACAGTGACATTTGTGCAATTAAGAATGTCACCATTCCATCTACATGGAAACCCGAATGTCCAGAAAAAAAGGGACATCTTTTGATAAGGGTGACAGAATGTGCTTCTGAAAACTCTGATATTCCAGGAGCTGTTGGAATTAAACACGACCTTCCAGCTGTGACTAACCCGACAAACGTCACTGCTGTTAGGGAAGAATTGGATAAGCTATACAATGCTGCTTCATCCAAAGTGGTTCGGTATTCTATGCTAAAAAATCAGTGTGACGTACAATGTTACTATGGCATAGGTAGAGTCATGAATGAGTTGATAAACAAGTCTGCACATCTACACAGTTTTATCAACAGGGCTAAATACGGAGAATCATATCAACCACACCCTACAGACCCCAATTTATTACAGTTGTGCAGTAAGCCAACAACTGTAGTAAGTATTGCAGAGGGTGACGTTAGCATTCTCGATAAGCTGGCAGGACACTGCATGAAACGCAGGAAAACAGATGTACTGAGTTCACTGGGCGGGTGTATAACACCTGACTGTCAACTCTGTCCCACGCTGAAGCGTAGATGGGAACAAACTGGTGTACTTCGGTACCACACCGAAGAGACATGCCAGTCTGGTAATGTAGCCATGTGTGCGGCATCAATGAAGTACAAGAACACTAGCAAGTCTTCGCTTCATGAATGTCTATTATTTGCTCGATTGTGTCCTCCCACCACCAAGCTTGCCAAAGGTGTTTGTGGTATTCCAGCTAGTGTCATTGTAAAAGATCTGGTAGATCTGTGCAGGCTTGGGACACAGAGTGACCGAATGTACCTGTGTCGTGATATGGACTTTGTAATAAACGGTGGAAATGATGCTCTCAGTGCCATCCATTTTGTGGACGGGGACTCAGGGTTTATTGTGACAGACAAATTTGCAGATCTGCAAAAGTATAGCCAATATGGCAGTGCAGTGCATTTCACAAATGGTGTTTCTGAAACATGGATTCCATTTCGTGAAGCATTTCACGATGCTGTTGAAATATCCCATAAATTTGTGGTGTCAGAGCATCCTTCATGTAGGCACCCAATTAGTCATGACCTCGGCAGCGTAGGACACTGGAGTGCAATGGCTACACTCCACTCAGCTAAAAAGGTGTACGTACATGTAGTGGACGACAAAAGCATTCATCTACCTGACGGTCGTCTCATTGTTACAATCATTGTCCAAAGAGAGAATGATCTGTGGGAGCCTTTAGCCTTGCAGGTTATCAGAAATGGTGTGTCCTTCTTGACAGAAGAAGGACGCAAGGAAGCACCAAGTGAGTACAAAGTTGCTGAGGTGTTTGCAGAAAAAAACGGGAAAGGCTTGTATGCCATTCCAAAACACCTCCTCGAGTTTACTGATGAGCCTTTAAATGACAAGAAACAAATAGAAATGTGTAAGTTTACCCAATGCCTAAAAGCAAATCATGCTACAAAATGTAGATTTGCTGACTGTATGCCATGGAAACTTCGTAGTTTACATTTGGATTTTAATCAGAAACAACTGATTGTCTGTCATAATAGCCAGCAGTTGCATGTGACTAGATCTAAAGCCAACATTCACCAGTCCATGGTGTTTGTGGCTGAAAGTACCATTCCTAATGCAGGATGTGGTCTTTTCTTAAGACCACATAGTACTGAAATGTACTTCAGAGCTAGGGATACTCTCTGCTTGTACAGCAGAGAGACCCTGACAGAAGAGCAGATTCAAAATATTTCCAATCCAGATTACATACTAGATGTACGTGACTCAATGTTTGTAGATGCAAGTGTGTTTCATGGGTGGAATTTGGGTCGGTTTGTTAATCAAGGTGGTTTACTTGAAGGGCTTAAACAGTTAGCAACTGACTTTGCCCTGGGACATTTTCAGCTCGATTCTGCTGAGAAAGTTGCTGAAAGTTTTTGCAATGTTATTTATTCACAGAAGGGAAACACAGTTGTGATAAATGTGAAGGGCAGAGTCCATTGTAACACTAACAACACTGCAAAAGAGCTTTTTGTTAACTATGGTCTGCATAATTACTGGATGAATTATATATCAGGGAAAGACAGTGCTTCAATGGATCTGGAGAGTAGAGACGAATTGTCTCAGCTTGTGAGATTCATTGTTGCCACTAATAAACGTAGTGGTCATTTGGAGCTTAAACACGCTTATAGTGATGCTCAGGTAGAACAACTTGTTCATATGTGTCCAAGTGTCTGCCCTGTGCAATGTACATGAATTCACTCCCAGACCAATTCATACTGGTCATATGCTTATAGAAGCACGGTATTGTGCATACCTGTTTCACGCTTTCAATTTGTTTCCAAACAGGAAACATGATCCCTGTCCCATCTGGTGACAGTGGATTATCTCCCAGACCAATTCATACTGGTCATATGCTTATAGAAGCACGGTATTGTGCATACCTGTTTCACGCTTTCAATTTGTTTCCAAACAGGAAACATGATCCCTGTCCCATCTGGTGACAGTGGATTATCGCTTTTTTGGCCTAGCGTAAGGGACGCCTCCTCGTGGTCTAGGCTGGTAACTTCTACTTGTAATGTAGAAGGCTAAAGGTCCCTTGAAGATTTCTGAAAGAAATATAGTCAAAAACAGTTAGTTAATCTACATGTAGACTTGAAAATTATGTTCACTCTACTTACATACAATTGTAGACACACAGATGTCACAGCAAGGTTGTACGTCAGAGCTGAAGGACTGTGTGGAGCTCAGATGAAGAAAGAGTTTATCAAGTGTCATATGATCCAGGCTGTTAACAATTATTATAACTTTATTTTTTGTTCTACACAAAACAACAATTGTACTTACATACATGTATCGATAAGGTATGCATCATAATTAATGGAGTAATGTAATTAAGAAATGTTATTTTAATTTTGTACTTCACTTAGTCATTTAAATGTTTGTAAGCTAATCATAATTATGGATTGTATCTTGTTTGTAAAGAAACTATTTTTGAGTGATAAACATCTAGTATAGTGACATATCCAATAAATGTTTTAACCAATTCTACATTTAAGTGGGAATTATGAGATGATAACATATCAAATAATCAATCAAGCTACATAGGCATGTTTAATGGGTTTAGATGTGAATGTCTGAACACACTCTGAGTGAGCAAATGCTATTAACAACCTTTTACATATGTTGAGTGTAATATTACATTAAAACAGGAAGAAATGGGTGTAACTAAAAATCCATCCGCTGTAGCTAAAACGAATCTGAACACAACAACTCAATTAACAATACTGAAAGTTGTGTTGGCTCTGTAGTTTTCTATCTGTTGCAATGTTAATCAGTCTGTTGTACAAAATGTTTAATTTTGTCTGTAGGCGTTCACGTGAGCTCCACCCTAACTTACATGTAAATACATGCCTTCCATCAATGCCACAATACAAAACTATTACCCACAAAAATAGATAGAAAAAAATAGCTAGAATGGTTAGTAGAGCTATTTGGAGGCGGCTTCCTGTATCAAAACCCCAATGATTGCAGCAAAAACCCATAAGGACATATGTCCCTTGATTTTTCCATGTTTACATTGCCATTTTTGATCACTGGGGTGCCAGCTTGATGTTTGTGGAATACATATATGCAATGCATTCTACCATTTATCTATTTTTGAAATTAAAGAAAGAGACATATTTCAGGGACATAGATTCTATATAGATGTTACAATACACATATAGGGCAAGGGCAGCCACTCCCCTCTTTCAGACAGTTTTGGCGGGCTGATGGATATTGGAATTGCCTTGTTTAAACCCTCTGATCTCCTATCTGGAAGATCTTTCAGGGTTAATGTAACCAGTTTAACTGGTTGTAACCAACCTCACCTGAGGTTGTAAAGGCAATACAGACAACGGCAGGTCTCTTACACTCACTGGTCTTGACTGACCTTACAGAGTGAAAGCAATCTCTTGATGAGATTGTAGAGACAATTGTGGTATTGTCCCTTTATGCTCTTTGATATTTGTCATTCAGAGCAACAGCAACCATTTTAGGTTGTAAGGGACATTGTTATGGTGGTGCAGGTCAGCCATTTTGAAGTTCTTGGTATTTACAACCACCAGTGTAATAGTAGATATGTCAAGGATTGGAGTTCATCTTGGTAAGTTTTGAATAAAGTGAGGGGGATGTACTGTATGTTGTGAGAACATTTGATTGTAATCTACGTAATTGCCTTGTTTAAACCCTCTGATCTCAAGATCTTTCAGGGTTAATGTAACCAGTTTAACTGGTTGTAACATACCTCATCTGAGGTTGTAAAGGCAATACAGAGCACAGCAGGTCTCTTACACTCACTGGTCTTGATTGACCTTACAGAGTGAAAGCAATCTCTTGATGAGAATTGTAGAGGCATTGTTCCTTTATGCTCTTTGATATTTGTCATTCAGAGCAACAGCAACCATTTTAGATTGTAAGGGACATTGTTTTGGTGGTGCATGTCAGCCATTTTAAAGTTCTTGTTTCAGTAAGTCACATGTTTACCCACTGTAATAGGAGCTGTAATAGATATGTCAAAGAATGAAGTTCATTTAGGATAATTCTACTTAAAGTGAGGGTGATGTACTGTATGTTGTGAGAACATTTGATTGTAATCTACGTAATTGCCTTGTTTAAACCCTCTGATCTCAAGATCTTTCAGGGTTAATGTAACCAGTTTAACTGGTTGTAACATACCTCATCTGAGGTTGTAAAGGCAATACAGAGCACAGCAGGTCTCTTACACTCACTGGTCTTGATTGACCTTACAGAGTGAAAGCAATCTCTTGATGAGAATTGTAGAGGCATTGTTCCTTTATGCTCTTTGATATTTGTCATTCAGAGCAACAGCAACCATTTTAGATTGTAAGGGACATTGTTTTGGTGGTGCATGTCAGCCATTTTAAAGTTCTTGTTTCAGTAAGTCACATGTTTACCCACTGTAATAGGAGCTGTAATAGATATGTCAAAGAATGAAGTTCATTTTGGATAATTCTACTTAAAGTGAGGGTGATGTACTGTATGTTGTGAGAACATTTGATTATAAGCCACGTAATTGCCTTGTTTAAACCCTCTGATCTCAAGATCTTTCAGGGTTAATGTAACCAGTTTAACTGGTTGTAACATACCTCATCTGAGGTTGTAAAGGCAATACAGAGCACAGCAGGTCTCTTACACTCACTGGTCTTGATTGACCTTACAGAGTGAAAGCAATCTCTTGATGAGAATTGTAGAGGCATTGTTCCTTTATGCTCTTTGATATTTGTCATTCAGAGCAACAGCAACCATTTTAGATTGTAAGGGACATTGTTTTGGTGGTGCATGTCAGCCATTTTAAAGTTCTTGTTTCAGTAAGTCACATGTTTACCCACTGTAATAGGAGCTGTA